>QLPN01001139.1:0-63366 GCA_003314395.1 Albatrellus ellisii
CAGTATTGGTTTTTACAATTTATGGATGCTGTGCATACCTGAAAATCCATACATACAGTAATGATCATATGAAGTAGTATTGTAGATTACAAATAAATAGAAGGGCAGAAAAAAACACCTCATAAACTGTGAAAGCACAAAGAAAGACAAAAACATCAATACCATGGTTACTGTTGTAGACTGGAAAACCAATAGACCCATACTCATACTCATACCCATACCCAGGCATACTCATTGGCAAAGCCTGTGCAGGTGCACTGTATTAACAATGATCAGTACTCATACATGTCCCTGTTCATCAGCCCAGGAACACTGCACTTGTGTGAAAAGAAGGTAAAAGAGAAAATATGGTAATCAACATTGCCAAAACATATACATAAAAGTAGAAGAAAAACCAACATGATTGTATAGCCAAAGTACCCAGCCTACCTGCAGACACAACAATATTCATGGATATAGTAGCATTATTCAATACAGAAAAAACATAGCCTTGAATATTCTGCCCAGCATCTTATTGTTTACAAAGATGGTATGAACAGAACCCACCAAGTTTGGGGAATATCAAGATAGAGTAAACACCTGCTGGATTGAAATATCAACTAATAAGACATGATTACAGTTGTAGATATATATAGCAACAGAGAATAAAAGGAAGGAATGATAGATGTAAGTAGAAGTGGATGAAGGATAGGCACAAAGTTCAATATAATTGATAGTTCTGTTGTTGGGAAGCTGAGGCTTTCTATGTGAGTTGAAGATGAATGAAAGAAAAGAAAAAGAGGGCACAATGTTCATGTGCCAGTGTGCACCAGCACAGCACAGTGCATGCACATGCAGGAGGAATGTGCAGTGCACTGCACAGCAGCAGCATGGGCAAAGTGGTGGCCACACTGTTCATATGGTGGTGGCATGGGCAGGTAGGGCTGCATGCTGTTGACAGTGGCACCATGGGTGCATGAGTGGGTACAGAAGGAGGGATGTACCAATCACCTGCATCATCTTGAGTGGACACAGGCAGCAAGCCAGCAAGCAGCTGTGCTGTGCAGGTATGGTGGCAGCATGGCACAGATGTGAGCAGGCAAGTAGGGGGCCATATGCTATTGGTACAATGGCAACGTCAGTGCATGGGGAGGCACAGTGTGCCTCAGACATTGGAAAGAGATGCACCAATTGCCCACATCATCTTGAGTGGACACAGGCAGGGCAGGCCAATTGCTGTGCTGTGCTGGTACAGCAGTGGTGTGGGTGAGGAGGCAGTGCCTGTGCTGTATTGGCATAGTGGTGGTGTGGCTGGGGTGGTGGTGGCTGCACACTGTCCATACAGCAATGGTGTGGGTGGGTAGGGGGCCACATGCTGTTGACACAGTGGCAATGTGGGTGTGCAGGTGGGCACAGTGTGCCTTGGATGTTGGATAGTAAGAAGGAGAATGAATATGGAGGACATATGAATCAGAGAAGTGGACACTCGTCACATGCCCCAGTGGCATGCCCAATGTTGGCCAAGTTCACAAATGCTGTCAGTGATGTGAGGTGGATCTGTTGCCACTGCATCAGCAATAAAAAATAAAAATAAAAAAGGGGAAAGAGAGTGATAAGAAATAGCTACATCTTTGAACCATGCACTGTTGAGACAGCAGCAACATGGGCACATGGGTGCAGGTGGGGAGGTGGTGGCCACAGGTGTGTATGTGGGTGCAGTGTCCCAAGGTGCAGGCAGGTGGTAGGTGGATAAGTAAGCGAAAGTCTGTGAGAGAAGATGCACCAATAGCCTGTGTCATCTTGAGTGGACATGGGCAGCCTGCTGTAAAGTTCTCTGAGGGTGGGATACTGCCACACCCCATGAGCCTGTGCACCTGCAAGTACTGCACCAGTGCATTCTGATACTCGTATGCAGGTCTGGGTTCACTGCCATAGCTAGAGTCTGTATAGCCTGAGATTGTGATTGGTGCAGTGCCTCCCAATAACAGGCAGAGTGTCCATGTGCCTTTCAGATATTGGATCACATGCTGTGTGCCCTGCCAGTGTTTGCACCCTGGGTTGTTGTTGAATTGGCTTAGGTGTGTTACTGCATACACTATGTCCGGACATGTGCCAAGTGCAGTGAACCCACAAGTTCATGATATGGGACTGGATGCATGTCAAGCTGGGCAGCATCAGTTGTCAGGCAATTGTAATGTGTGAGGGCTATGTGGGGGTCTAATGGGGTTGAAACTGGGTGGGTGGTGCTCATGTTGAATTGGTCAATTATGTTGTCAATGAGACTGAGTTGTGAGAGGTAGATGTGGCAGGCTTGTCGTTGGCAGGTGATTGCAATGCCAACCAGCCATTTGATGGGTCCCAGTTCAATGAGGTCAAATTTGGTTTTCAGTTGGCCTTTGATGCATTGCATTTCAGCTGGGGAGTCAGTGGCAGCATTCATGTCATCAGCATGTATGACAAGGATGGATTTGCCAACAGGGGTGGCCCAATAGTATATGCTCCACTTGATGCAAAGGTGGGTGAAGCCTAGGGAGGTGAGTGTTGCATGCAAAAGCTTGTTGAAAGTATGACCACCCTGCTTGAGGCCATAGATTCCTTTGAGCAACAACCAGACCATGTCATTGTGTGGCTGTTCCTTGAAACCAGTGGGTTGTTCCATCCAATCCTCCTCCTTGAGGTCACCATGCAGGAAGGTGGTTTTGATGTCAAGTTGTTCAGTTTCCCAATTGTGTGTGGCTACAATGTGGAGGGTGATGCATTGGGATTCAAGGCATGCAACCGGGGAGTATGTGTCAGTGTAATCCAAGCCCGGGATTTGGGTGAAGCCCTGTGCAACCAACTGGACTTTGAAGTGGACTGGGTTGTTGGCCTCATTGCACTTGAGCTTGAAGATGGGGCAGCAGTGGATTACTTTGTGGCTGGCAGGGACAGATGTGTGGGGCACCAGTCTGTATATGTGGTAGCATTGCATGCTGGCTAGTTCATCAAGGTAGCCTTGGTGCCATTGGGCTGCATGGGGAGAGGCCTGTGCTTCAGCCCAGGTGTATGGGTCTGGATGTTGGAGGTCAGTGGTGAGGGTGGCAGCTTCAGTAAAGTCAAGTGGCAGGTGGTTGGAGGGTGCTGGGGCAGGGGATGAGGGTTGTTGGGCTTGCACTTTGCAGAGGTGTAAGGAAGGCACAGGGATGTGGGAGCTGTGGTGCAAAGCTGGTGGTGGTGGGGTAGGGGCACATGGAGAGGCAGGTGGGGAAAGGTGTGTGAGTGCAGGTCTGGGCAGGCAATGAGCAGTAAAACAATTGATGTTATAGTGAGCAGCATATCCCCAGATGGGGAGAGAACAGACAATATGCTTGCAGCAGTAAGAGTAGTCATGAGCACAGTAGGTGTCATGATGCGATAGTGGGAGAGGCTGCAGGTAATGTGAGGAAAGAGAAGATGGGGGTAGTTGAGTACTCACTCAGACAACATGTAGGACATCTGAGGAGTTGGTGGTGTAAAGTGCCCATCTTAAGTAGTGAAGTAAGGTAAGGTTGTAGCAGAGATAGTAGGGTAGAGTACAATGGTTACCATAGTGGGAGGGACGTGTGTCACCTCAGAGAAGATAGTGGGGTGTGGAGCACTCAGACATGTAGGTGGTCCAAGGAGGAAGAAGTAGGTATAGGTATGTATGCTTGTAGGTAAGTAGTACATGTATGTGTGGGATAGAGTGGATGCCAAATGAAGTGGTGATGTATGCACAGATATTCAACACTCCCCTGTGTTTGGTGTAGTGATGTTGATGAGTCCAAGGGCAGCATGGTGTGTCTCAAACGCAAAGTGTGGCAATGACTTGGTGAGGGCATCAGCAACTATTGAGGTGGATGGCAACTGCATGAGGGAAATGATGCTGCACATGACACATTTGTGGATGTGATGGTGCTTGATATTGACATGCTTTGTGCCCTTGCCAATGATGGGGTTGTTGGCAAGGTCAATGGGCCCCTTATTGTCCCCAAAGAGCAGGAGAGGGAGTGGAAGTGGTATGTATAACTCTGTAGTGAGGGAGTGGTACCATGTGGCTTGTTCTGCAGCTTGTGACAGTGCAATGTATTCAGCCATGGTGGAGGATAGTGACATGGTGTGTTGTTGCCTGGAAGACCATGTGATGGTGCCACCACACATGAAGAAGACATGTGCCCTTGTTGACCAGTGATCAGCTAGGGATGATGCCCAGTCAGAATTTGAGTGTGCTGTGACAGAGGTGCCAAGCATGCCATTATAGCAGAGAGCTAGCATTGTCATACCCACAAGATATCACAGGATGTGCTTTGCAGCAGTGATGTGTTCAGGTGCTGGATTGGCCATGTACTGGGCCAGGGTGTTGACAGTGTAGGCAATATCTGGGCACAAGACAACTGCAGCATACATTAAGCTGCTGATGACTTGCTGGTACAGTGTTCACGTGGATGTGCTGGCAATGCCTTGGAATGGGACCAGGGCAAGGGAGGGAGGCAGAGGTGTGCATACCAGGTTGCAGTATGCCAGCCCAAACCAACTGATGACCCCTGTGATGTATTGGGACTGGCACAGGGAGAGTGTGAGATGTGTGTGGTCCTGGGTGACCTCTAGGCCAAGGTAGGTTGAGGTCTCTCTGAGGTCCATCATTTCAAAGGTGGTGGCCAGAGCCTGCTTTAGCTCTAGAACTTCTGCAATGTCACTCCCAATGATTGTGATGTCATCAACATACACAATGAGGAATAAAAAGGAGTTCTGACTGTGCCTGACGTATAGGCCACCATTGGATGCAATGTGGGATAAGCATAGGGTGCCTAATGAGTCATTCATCTTGACATTCCATTGGCACACAGCCTGTTTGAGGCCATATATCAATTTGTGCAGTTGGCACACCTTGTCCATGAACTGTGGGACCTCATAGCCATCTGGCTGCTGCATGTAGAGTTCTTCTTTGATTTCCCCATTGAGGAATGCACTTTTGACATCCATGGAGTGGATGTGCCAGTCATGGGCAGTGGTGAGGGCAAACAGGAATCTGAGAGACTCAAAACGTGTGACAGGGGAAAATACTTCATCATAATCTACCCCATGGACTTGTTCAAAGCCTTTAGCTATGAGGCATGCATGGAATCAACCATCATTCTTTAGCTTGAATACCCATTTGTTGGGAATTGCAGTGTGACCAGGAGGAAGGTTTACCAGAGTCCAGGTGCCCATTGCTTTGAGCATGGTGAGTTTGTGTCAGCACATGCTGTCCCAGTCCACAGTGTTGGGTGATGTGCAAGCTTCACACAGTGTAAGTGGGTCTCTGGAAGTGCTTGCTGCCACCAGTAATATGGAGAGCATCAGACCAGCATTGGGCATGGAGAATGTCTGGTCCTCATTGTCTGATGGGTCCTGTAAGATGTCAGTATATGTATGTTCTCTGTATGTGCTGTCACCACAGCATACTGGCAGTTGTGTGATACAAGTCAAATGGTGTGGAGAAGGATTATGAGTGGCAGGTTCAGTGAATGCAGGTGTGCCAGTTGGTGATGAGGGCAGAGGTGCTGGAGTGACTGGGCTTAGCATGGTGTAGATGGGTTCTGGTTTGCCCAACAGGGCACTTTGCCATGTGTGGCCTTGACCTGTCTCAGCATTGTATCCAGCATGAGGAACAATGATTGCCAGTGCATGATCTGAGAAATGTGTTGCATGCATATGAGTATGCACCAGGGGTGCAGTTGACAGCAGAGTTACAGGAAGCATGGGTCCATGCATATGTGGTGGTGAGGCAGGTGTTATGGGAGGAGCTGGCAGAAGGTTAGGAGTGAAAGCAGAGGCTGCGGTGGCAGGGATCCCTGCATCTGCGGTGATAGATGGAGTTACAGGAGCTGCGAGGGATGTGTTCATGTCATTGTAGTCTGAGTTGTCACTGGATTCAGACTGTGATGCATCGCTGGAGCTAGAGTTGATGGGCAGGAGAGATGTCAGAGGAGTTGGTCCAGCAGGTAGAGGTGCTGGTGTGAAAGGATAGTTTTCTTCATTGAACATGGCATCATGCAAGATGGTGATGTGCCATGTGTCTCTGTCCCAGAAATGCCAGGCCTTCAAGCCTGGTTCACAGCCCAGGAAAACCATGGGTTTTGCATGAGGGTCTAGTTTAGTACGTCATTCCACAGGAATGGCAATGTATGCTAGACATCTGAACACTCAGAAATAAGAAACATCTGGGACATGCCCATCTAGCCATAATGAGTGTGGAGTATGCCAACTATGCATGCATTGTGGAGTCCTTGTGAGGCCAATGCTGCTAGCGAGGTCACACAGTAGACTTATGAGGAGGAAAAGGAAAAGGGATGATAGTATTTTCAAGGACTAACTCACTATGAAGTGGATATCCCAGAAGTACTAAGCTAAGGAACAAGTACAATACGAAGTACAGTATATATAGTAAATGCCTGTGTGCACAGACCACGTATGTCACTGTAGGGCAGGCATTGAAGTACAGTAATGGGGATAGCATGATGTCATGCACAGCATGCATGAGAATGATCAGTAAGTAATGCACAGCATTGCACAGTCAACATGAGAACATTTGTAAGTGTCCATGAGAATATGTGTCATAAGTAAGGAGTAAGCGATCTGATGATGAATGAGGAATGAGTCATAGATTATTGTGAAAGATCTAATCAGATAAGATAAGATATATCATAGATCTTGAGTGATATGACAAAGGAAATCGTAAAAATGAAAAGAAAAATAATGTGTCCTGACAGTCCTATTGTAAATCTGGATGGTGTAAGTGAGTGTGTATTCCCAGAATCCACACAACACTGATGTGCCATGTAGCATGAATAGTGCAGAATTGATTATTGTGTGGTTCCAACACTCTGCCTGACCATTTTGTTGCAGCAAGTAGGGCACTGTGAGATTGTGTGAGATTCCTGCTTGCTCAAGTATGTGTTGTACTGTATGATTTAAGTACTCTCCTCTGCAATCCATGCATAATACCTTTAGCTTTCATGACATTTGCATTTCAGCCCATGCAAGGAATGCAGTCAGGGCATGGGATAAGCTGTCCTTGGTTTTCAAGGCATACATGACTGCATACCCTGAGAAGTCATCCACAAATGTGGTGAAATAGAGTGATTGCTGTATGGATGCCATTGCCATTGGCCTGATGAGATTGCTGTGGACTAGATCTAGTGGCTGCAGTGCTCATTTGGGTGATGGGTGAAATGGTTTTCACACGAGTTTACCAAAGGTGCATCTGGCACATGGTGTGTGGTGATTTGGCAAGTCTTGTTTGACCATGAAGCCTGAGATGGAGGTTGAATCATGCAGCCTTGTGAGGAGTGATTGTGGAGCATGTGTGAGCCAATGATGCCAAGTTGCATAGGAGGTTTCAAGGGTGCCAAGGGACACTAGCACTGATGAGGAGGATATGGTGAGGTCTAGCCAGTAGGTTCCACTGTGTGCGGTGCCTGCTGTGTGCGTCACATCATCTTTATATATTCTGCAGGCATTTTTAGAGTATGTGATGAGTAAATCTTTAGCAGTTAATTGTGGAATTGAGAGGAATTGTGCCCCTGCTCCTGGAGCATAGAGTATGTGCTTGAGCATTATTTTACAGGTTTTTCCTTTGACAATTGTTGTGCCTTTGACTGTACCAATGCCTAGATATGGAATTGTATTGTTGTTACCAAGGTGGATGTTGCCTGGGGTGTCAAGTATGGATCCTGGTATGAAGTTGGCAGGATATGGTGAAATGTGGTCACTAGCACCACTGTCTAACATCCAGTTGTTTCACGCATCGAAGTAGAACAAACTCTTGGGACTGGCACCCATCATATTCAATGTGGAAGGTATAACTGGTGGAGGTGGTACAGGAGGTGGTTCAATGACAATGGCAGTATTAATAGTAGACTTAGCAGTGAAACCTTTTTCCTTCTTTTTCTCTGGATGTAAGACCCAACAGAAGTCATCGGAGTGGCCCCCAGGCCCATATTTGGTGCAGGTGTACCAGTTCAGCTTGGGTTTCCTGCAAGAAGTGAATCCCAAGGGGTTAGAGGTGGATGCAAGTGTGGTGGAGGGTGCTATGAAGCCATGTGAGCACTGCATGACTGAGAGGATGGAACCCAACATGCCAGTGAGCCAGTCAGACTCATCAATTATGTGCAAGCACACATCTTTGGGTGTGATGTCATCCAAGGAGTCATTCGAGGCAATGTAGGCTGAGATGACATTAGACCATGATTTGGGCAAGGTGGTCAACATGATGATAGCAAAATCATTGTTACTTATTGTGTGTCCACAGTCGGTGAGTTGAATTCATGCAAGCTTGAGCACATCAAGTTGCACTACAAAGGAGGACTGTTCATTGAACTTGAAGGTTTGAATCTCATGGAGTTTGGAAAAGGTTGTGATAGCTCCTGGGGTTCCATATTCCACTTTGAGGATAGACCAATTGCATGAAGTGGTGTTCTGATCAGAGATGAGGTGGAGACAAATGGGACCGACATATAAGCTTATGAAGGCTGTTGCTATATTGTTATTGTCATCCCATTTTATTCTTTCTTCTTTGTTGATAATGTCAGTTTTGTCAAATCAGGTGGAGGTTTTCACTTCTCCACTTGGTAGGGTCTCTGTTTCTGTGATTTTTTGATATTTGGGAGTCAGTTTGTCAGTTGTGATTGCTTTCCAGACTCCTGTAATCAGCAAGGCATTTTTGACTAGAGTAGACCATGTTTTGTAGTTGGATGCACTGTTGAGTGATGGTATAGTAGTTTTTGGTAAGGAGATGGCATTGGTGAGTTGTAAGTTGGTGAGTAGGATGAGGGCAGTGATGATGTAAGCAGTTTTGAAAGTGCCTGCCATGCGCTGGGCAGGGCCCATAACCTGTGAGTGCAGGTCTGGGCAGGCAATGAGCAGTAAAACAATTGATGTTATAGTGAGCAGCATATCCCCAGATGGGGAGAGAACAGACAATATGCCTGCAGCAGTAAGAGTAGTCATGAGCACAGTAGGTGTCATGATGCGATAGTGGGAGAGGCTGCAGGTAATGTGAGGAAAGAGAAGATGGGGGTAGTTGAGTACTCACTCAGACAACATGTAGGACATCTGAGGAGTTGGTGGTGTAAAGTGCCCATCTTAAGTAGTGAAGTAAGGTAAGGTTGTAGCAGAGATAGTAGGGTAGAGTACAACAGTTACCATAGTGGGAGGGACGTGTGTCACCTCAGAGAAGATAGTGGGGTGTGGAGCACTCAGACATGTAGGTGGTCCAAGGAGGAAGAAGTAGGTATAGGTATGTACGCTTGTAGGTAAGTAGTATGTGTATGTGTGGGATAGAGTGGATGCCAAATGAAGTGGTGGTGTATGCACAGATATTCAACAAGGTGCCATGCCAAGATGGGGGGCAAATGTGGTGGTGGGGGAGGTGGGGAAGGGCAAGTGGGGGGGGGATTATGTCATCATCATAGGTAAGGGGAGGTGGGGCAATGTCATCAGCACAAGGAATGGGAGGTGGGGCTGGAAGAGTGGTGGAGGTGGGGGGAAGGGGCTGCACATTGTTGTGGGTCTCAATGAATGTGACATTCCATGAGATGAAGATATGGCCAGATGCACAGTGGTAACAGCAGTATGCTTTAGAAGAGGGGGTGTACCTGACTAGGATACATTCCTGGCTCTGGTTATAGATTTTCAGGTTGTGCTGATCCTGTATGAGGACAAAAGCTCAGCATCTGAGTTCCTGCAGATGTTGCAGATTGGGGAGCATGCCATGCCAGAGAGTATGTGGTGTGGTGAAGGCAGGATTAGCATGCGTTGGCATTTGATTTTTGAGGTAGCATGCAGTCAGCAAGCATTCACCCCATAAAGAGGGTGGTAAGGCAAGATCAGAGTGTATTGCCTATGCATGGTTTATCAGGGTGCAATGGGAGTGCTCAACTTCACCCATGTGGGCAGACATGTAGGAGGCAGAGTATTGGTGGATGATGCCATGTGTGCACAGGTAGCCTTTGAAAGCCACACTCGTGAACTCACCACCATTGTCCATCCAATAATGACCAAGGGTAGTGTTGCGTTGTTTTTCAACAACAGCTTGCCAATCTTTGAAAGTGGGGATTGTGTCAGATTTATTACACAGCAGGTACATGAAAGACATGTGGGAGTAGTCATCTATGAGATTTAGGGCATAGTGATAGCCACCAACAGTGGCAACAGCTTCAGGCCCCATTACATCAGCAAACACAATTTGAAGGGGTTGGGTAGTGCATAGCCCAGTGCGGGTAGCTGGGAGCAGGGTTTTATGCTGTTTACCAAGGATACAGTGTGTGCAGGGTGGTGCAGCATGCGAGAGGCCAGCAGGCATACCTAATACAAGGTGGTCACAGACCATGCATTGCACATAGTTGTAATTGATGTGACCCAGTCGTCAGTGCCAGGTATGTAAAGTTGGCAGTGTGCATGCAACCTGTAGCAGTGCAGGAGTAGCCGGTGGTGTGCCATCCAGAACATACAGAGCACCAGAGCTAGGAGTCTGTATCCCCATGGTGAGCACAGTTGTCACACCGGTCACTAGCATGATGGTACAGGTTGATTGGGTGAATGTGATGGAGTACTGGTAATCACAGAGCCTGCCAATGGATACAAGTTGCATTGTAGCTTGGGGAATGTACAAGACATCTTGTGCTAAGAGCAGCCTATTGGATGGTCTTAGGGAAGGTCTATAATGTTACTCCTGGTAACGAGTGTTTGGATATGAGCTTGATGGGTGTAATAGAGTTTCCTGATGACGATGAAGATTGGGATTAACGAGATAGTGATGAGGATTATTCCACCAATAACTATACGAGAATCCAGAGTGACGAGTGTAAGATGTCTTAGCGACACTTAGAGTGACTTTAGAGATCTTAGACTTAGTTCTTAGAGAGTGAAGCAAGTTTTGGTAGCGAGCTTAGATCAAGCACAGTTTTAGGAAAATCCCTAGATTGCGAAGTTGACAAGACTGGGGTTTAAGACTGCCAGTTTGTCAACTACTTATACCAACTGGGGGTCTAAGTATAGTAAAGTTACACAGTAGTGTGCAGTAAGTCGCATCCATTGTGTAAGTAATGTGGCTCAGCCACAAGCACAAAATGAACTAGAGATAAACAAAGATAAATAAAGACGAAATAGGAGAGTCCTTGCTAATTGTATAGTGATAGTCCTTAGCAAGTAAATGTTATAATAAATAAATAAAGATAAAGAGAAAAATATAAGTCTTAGTATAGTACTTGGAGCTAAGCTCACACTTAAGTATGTAGATACTTAAGTACTATAAAAAGAAGAAAAAAGGATAAGTCCTTACTAAGTAAAGTGGAGCTAAGCTCACACTTGTAGTAATAATACTACACTTTACTAGTAAGTTAGGAGAAAAAAGAAAAAGAGCATTACGAGGTGCCAAAGCAAGTGCCTCATAACATCTTGCATGAGTAAGGTTTGTGCCATTGCCAAACACAGGAGGATCTTCCCAACACCAGTGGCATAGATCCAATCAACTGAGATGCCCTTAATTGGTCATGGGGTGATGTCTGTGTACTCATAGAAATCAGTGCACACTGGAGAGCAATGAAAACTAGCACCACTGTCAAGGTGGAATCTGGCAAAACTTGATGAGGGCATAGTTGCACTACAGGCATAGATGGGGTCAATAGTGGTAGTGGCGTCAGCTGTGAAAGCATAATGATCTGTTGGTAATGCATCAGCCATCTCCACAATGTGAGCAAAGGGAGGTGCAGTGGTGGATGCAGGTGCCATTGGGGAGTTTTTGCTGTCTGCCTCCTCTTTGAGCTTCATCTTTAGCCATTCCAGCTTGCCAAAATGCTCCCAGCATTTGTCAGATGGGTGGTTGGTCCATTTACAATGAGTGCAAGGTGGACGAGGTGTGCGGGGTTGATGATGGCCAACTGTTGTCACAGCCACCACAACAACTTGTCGATCTCCAGACATGTAGGCTCCAGCACGTTCAGCAAGGCATACATCATGTTTACACAGGTGTAAATGCAGAGACAGGATTTCAAAGTTGTTGGTGGCTTCGATGACTTCGCAGAGATGATCATGGTCAGGGGATAACACCTGGAGGATAGTGATTGTGATCATATCTTCATGTGAGGGTGTCCCTAGCTCATAAACACCATTGATGATGGTAATGAGCTTATCAATCAATGGTTCGATAGGTTGATATTTAGGAAAATGCATAGTGAAGGCTTGGTGTAGCCCATCAGCTCCAAGTCTGACCTGGCCTGCCGGGTCCTTGTCAAGGATCAAATCATACTGCTAGATGTAGGCAGTCTTACCTGTTTAGCGTCTCGTGGCGAAACTGACCTTGTGGCTAGAACATATTCTCTGAGAATGAGTGCAAACAGTTCATCCGGTTCATCGACAGTCAGCCTCTGAAGCTCACGCCGCCAAAGAAGAAGGGTGAGGCAGAACGAATGAACCGTGCGTACGTCGGGTTTTGTCAAGAAAATACAGCGAATCATAGACTGCCAAACGACAGATCGCATTTCCATTACTTCAGTGCCATTTGCGCAACGCCTGTTCACCGTGCTGAGTCCCTATCTTCCATCGTTTCCGTATCCTGTTTCGTTAAAGCACACCAATACCCTCGCTCGTCCGGCGCACTCTTTGAACTCCAATATCCGCCTACAGGTACACACCATCTCAGCATTTTGGCAAGCACTATGACGACGCGGTCCAAGATCCAGAAACAGGCGATAAGTCTGAGTGGACACTCTTAATCTACCTCACTGGCGCCGAGGATGGAGTAGAAGGAGGGGAGGCATGCTACTTTCTCTTGTACGAAAGCCCATAGTATTCTGACTACTGTGCACAGACGATATTCTACGACCAAAAAGGGAGGATTACAGAGACCATTGTCGCGCCTTTGACTCGTGGGATGGCCCTCCTACACCGGTCTGTCAACTTGAAGCACGTTTCCCATCCCGCTGTTTCTGACTTAAATCTCCTAGTCATGGCAGCCAATGCCTCCTTCACGAAGGCTCTGAAGTCCGTAATGGGACTAAATATGTACTGCGTTCGGATGTCATGTTCATGAAATGAACTTCATACAATTTCCATCACTGGATATGCAAACAAAGTGCTCTTGGTCGTTCTATATCACCTTCCCCTCTTCTTTTTCTTCATCGGCATGCCAGCCTCGACTTCGTCATCGTCACGGTCTCTGTGATCTTGGCCCCCATCAACCCGCCTCCGCTTGTGCCCATGTCTTCCCTTAGTGTTCTGATCCCGCAGCTCATTAGCAGCTAACCTCCCAGCCTCATCTACTCTTTCTCGCAACAGGGCAACTTCCTCCTTGTCTATAGCCCAACAATCCATCTTTTTGCCTACTACACCCTCGATCCGCTGGACAAGTTCGACATCGTACTGCGTTACAAGGGTGATGGATTTCCCTGAACGTCCAGCTCGAGCAGTTCTGCCGACCCGGTGTATGTAGTCTTTTGAGTGCGTCGGTATATCAAAGTTGATCACGACGTCCACCGAAGGAATATCCAATCCCCTAGCAAAACGATAAGCATGCTGTCGTTTCTGTCGAAGGTGGACGTACCGGCTGGCGACATCCGTAGCTACGAGAAAATTACGCCCCCCACTTTTGAATTTGTTCAAAGCACCCAATCGTTGACTTTGACTAAGCTGCCCATGTAATGGTACAGCCGGGAATCCTAGTGTGCGTAAAATAATAGCTAACCTATGAGAAGCAGTTAAGTGATCCCAAATCATGGTTTAGAGTATCTACGGGCATACCTCTGAGCATCGTGCACTGTTCTGGTAAAGATGATTATAGAGTTCTGAGCCAGCGAATTAGCTAAATATACGAGATGGACATCTTTTTGGCTCAATGGAATGAAGAGGTAATATTGCAGCAAAGTGGACACTGTGGAATATCTGAAAAATCCGGACAGGATTATTAATATGAAAGCGAAGGGTTGGAAGTGGTTTCGCCCTACTTTGCCGAAACTTCCACTCGCACTGGATTCGACAAACTGGCCCTTTGCAACTTGGCGACTTTGGTAGTCATGGTCGCCGAGAACAAGTAGGTCGTGCGCTCTTTTGGAATGACTTTGAGAATCTTGTCAATGATTGGGCCGAAGTCCATATCTAGTAGACGATCCGCTTCGTCAAGAACCTATCCTACGGCCATGAGCAGTTAACCCTCCCTTCCCAAAGTGGAGCTACTTACCAGAAATTTAATACTCCGGAGGCTGAAGCCCTTGGTATTTTCAAGATGGTCATTCAAACGTCCTGGCGTAGCTACGACGATGTGCGGTCGTTTTGCTAGAGCAATGGATTGCGACACCATGTCCATCCCTCCAACAATGACAGCACACCGAACACCGATGGCAGACCCCAGCGCTTCGACCTGTTGAGATATCTGGTAGGCCAGCTCGCGGGTGGGAGCCAGGATGCAAGCGAATAGCCCCCTCGGTTCCTCCCATAACTTCTGTAATATTGGCAGAGCAAATGCAGCTGTCTTCCCTGACCCGGTAGACGCGACTCCAATGATGTCTCGCCCTTCAAGTGCGTGGGGCAATGCCTCTGCCTGTATGTCCGTGGGGTTGGTAAAGTTGAGTTGTCCTAGCGCTTCAAGCAAGGGGTCGATGAGACCAAGCGACTTGAAGGTCGGTGGACGTGGGGATGAAGTGGTAGCCTCCTCGGGTGAGGGCATTGCGGCAGTCGTTGCTTTTGATTCAAGTCTAACCTCAGCACATGCTAGAATCAATGACCGTAAGTGAAGTCGGATGAAGAAAGCTGAAGAGCTATTCACTTGCAAGTTCAAGCCGAAGCATTTCGTCAAAATGGATTACGTAACGAAGGCACAAGTTGTGAACGAAAAGCAATCTGCCCAACTTTTGCGGATCGAATTCAACAGCAGTTGAGCTGTGTCAAGTTATTGAGATACAATAACGGTGGAACAGAAACTAGTAAAAGTAACAATCTACGGTAATCTTATACACATTATTCCGGCTCTTCGCCCATGCCAATGACGAAGGTACTTCTGCCCCCTCGCGGGAGCACAATAACCTTCTCCGCACCATGCACCTGGTAAAATTCAGTGTTTGGGATAGACATAGATCCCATCGTCATGTCCCCAGCAAGCGGAAGCGCCGTGACGATTACCTTTGGTAAAGCAAGTTCGCCATGATGCAAAGCGATCAACGTGATCGGGGCAGAGAAAGTTGCGCCGTGCTAAGGGGACTTAGTCAATATTTTGCTTGGGATATCATCCGATATACTTGCCTTAGCTGTAAAGTCCCCACACTTCCTGCCACTTACCAACCAGTCTCGAGCCATTTCGTCGATATTAAATCGCATATGGTACGTTTGGGCCTCTCGTTCACGTATGCCCCAATGGAAAGACGTCCTTATGGTCAGGAGTGCCGATATTGGTTGACCGGCGTATAGAGGTGCTATCTTTTCTTGCTCTGCAGGTTGTACAGAGAACGGAGCAGTCATCACACGGATGCAGGCCGCGGCAAGAATCTGTAGTGGCACTGCTTTGAGCACGGAAACTCGCATTAACCTTGAGAAGGAAGCACCGACATTCATGAGTGGGACATCGACAGGAATCCGAACTTCTCGCCAAGGCACACTATTCTTGTCCGGAGGCTGACTGCATTGAAAATGCTGGAATCGGCCATGTGAGATCATGAAGTATGTGGAGGAAGCTGGTATGCATACCTCGACTACACGACCAATCTTGTCTGCTAAAGCACCACTCTCTTTGATCGCAGGGACATGAAGCTCTCCGGTGACGGAATAGATGTGAACCCAGGACGGATCGTGTTCTAGTGCTTCCTTTATTTTGTTGATGATGACAACACGATGGTTATGATGTTCAGGGTCATCCGCAAGCACACGATCCGCACAATCTTGTATGATGTACTCTACTTCTGAGGCTACTGTCAATGCACGTGCGCTAGGAGGAAACAGTACGACTGACCGTCCCGCAACATGAGATACTTGATGCATAGTCGCAGGGTGTTGTGAACTGAAGTTCACGATATATAGGCGATCGTTCGAAAAATGGAAAAACTCACCTCGGCCATGTTTTGAGTCTAGTTGAAATAAGAAGTGTGCAGGTCGAGCAGGGGTTATTGTCTATGCAAATGGTAATAAGTGGCATTCCCTGTGAAGGAATCGAATCGATTTACAACGATCTCACGTTGGCTCGGCCATGTACCTGATACATACAGTTCGTCATGGTTGCCTTCCGGAAAGTCAAGATGAACTGAGGCGAGGCGGATGTGCTGATATGAGGTGGTGGAAATAGAAAACTTGGAGAACAGCCTAGAAGACCTCATTTAAAGAACACACGAATGATCATAGAAGCGGGTGCTCACCTTTCTCCACGGAAGAAGTCCTGTACATTGATGGCAACATGCAGCGAGGTAGGTATTCTGTTGCTGAGCCACAACGTGCGAATGACAGACGGCTCTTCAACTGTGTTATAGCTGACGGAAACATTGATTTGCTGTTTCGGTTGTGATGAACGATTTTAATCAAACCGAGAAATAGCACTTGACACTAACTATCGAGTGCAGATTTGAAGCATCAGAGTGTGGGATTAGAATAGACTTCATCGTATCCTTCGGAAGGTTCCGGAGTACAATGGTGTCCTCAAACACTTCAATTGGGAGAGAGGTATCTGGATCACGTTGTTTACCAGTCAATTCACGGTCAGGCCAGCCATACTCACCTTCACCTACGATACTTGCTCCTTGGCACCGAAAACTTACCCCGGACGGCGTCATAAAAGATAATAAAACCTTCTGGACGTCATTTCTGCCGGTTGATATTGTTATCAACAACTTCGCAGCCATTCCGAGTTCAACTCCAAACAAACGTAAGCATACGTACGGTCAAGAAGGAGTTCTGCACATACTGCAAGGTGGACACCTTACGCGGACATCCAGAGAACGTAAATCACGAGGGAGTCGGACCAAGACTATTGGCTGAACCTTAAGCTTCGAGCTGTTCGTAGAAGTGACAGCTTGCCGATGACGCCACTTGAAATGTAGATTGGACATCCAAACTTCGCTTGTTTCTAGGATATATGTTCCCCATGATGATGTCTGATCTTGATTTAAACACTAGGCAAACAGAGCACTTGGCATGGGGCTCACTGGACAGAATACGGATATAGAGGACGGTCCCAGAGCTAACGGCTTGACTTTTGAGCGGAATTGTAGTCTCTCCGATTCCCGGCCGGCGAGAGTAATACAAATCTCATCAATGGGTATGATCTACACCTATGAGATGAATTCAACCTCGACTACAGCTCAAAACTTACACATGGAAGACGATTAGTCACGGCCAGATCTAAGAAAACCCCGTCCTCTGTTTCTGCAAGCCGCGCATCCATACGTGATATGCGAATCAAGAGCAGCGGATGTTCAAGCTCAGTGTACTCTGAAGGGGTCTAAAGATCAGCTGCCAGATAAACAGTCGAATAATTCATGAAAATCCAGTTCGACTTACCTGCGTCTAGATCATCGGCGACGGCTCTCAGAGAGTCCAACACGCTCGATACGTGGAATGCTTCGCCATCCTGAGAGATCATTAAACCTCGTCCAAAATCGTCCGTGAACGTCTTCAAAAATGAAAGAGCAATTTTAATCCACTGTTGATCCTTGGCACCCCCGACTTGCGCTTGAGTCAAGATCGCCTTTGAAAGCATGTAGGATTGTAACAATGTCCATTTATGTGGGGCATAGTGGGCCGGCAAAGACGCAAATGTTTGGAATGCAGTTGCTATATTGCCCCGATGTCTACCTAGTGGATGCAGTCACCGGTAGAAATATGAGAGGGAAAGCCTTACACGTCTAGAGCAGCAAGGCTACCGTGTAACTTCAAAGCAAACTTTCTTCGTCCAGCCTTCACGTACATATCAATTGCTCGATTTGTAAGCTTGTTGTATAAGTCGTAAAAGACGTCCTTCCTGGTCAAAGATGTCAAAATGTCTGAGCGGCTGATTGTTTGCGAGGAGCGCTTTTGAGCAGAAGGAGCGGTTTCAGATTCGGAGAGCGCCAGGGAAAACGGTGGTTGGCATGGGAGATGTCCTACTTGTATACCTATGCTGTCGAGCTGTGACTCCTAAGACTTTGGTTTGGCATATATGAATCTGTCCTCGCTCACCTGCAAGCGAGCTAAATCAAGTAATTCAGCCTTTGATGCATGTAATAAAACCAGGGTAGTAGTGTCGAGTTCTGCTCCTTCCCTCCAAGAACCAGCACTCTCGACAACACTGAGTGCCGAAGAGTAGACCCATGATTCAATGAAATATGAAGGAAGAATGACCTGATCGGACGATCAGGCACGGCAATAGCAACCGGAGGTCAGCAGCACGCACCTCAACGTCGCGAAGTCTTCTGCTAAATGATGTGAGAAATGCATGACTCTTCTGACACACTTCAGAAACCCGGCCCAGCTGCCCTAGTAGGGAACATTGTTGAGAAAGTAAGTAGACTCGCAAGTCGAATACAGATATAGTGTTAGCCAAGATGAGGTCGCGGTAGGGCTTCTTCGTTGTGGAGAGTAATGGTAGGGAATCATCATTTGGTGTCGGAACAATTAGTGTTCCAAACCAGAAGAGGTTCTTCTCCCGGAGTACATGCGAGAACGAGACTTCTAGTTCACTGTAATGGAGTAGTGCGTCTTCGAGGAGGTGCATGCCCTCAAATGAAATGGCCAAACTCTCCTGTACACTCATCAGACGGCCGTTTAGGTGGGAGCGATCAATAAACCCCACCTTCAAAATGAAGAACGTGCAGAAATTCCAGCCCGGCATCAGTCTTTGATTCTCAGACCTTCTCACTTCCTCTTCTCTTTGGGACACTGCCAAATCGAATGCAGTAAGAAGACCGTCTTTGATTTTCGATATGAGTTCCACCCATAGTGCTGGGTTGTCGTGTCCAAGCGTCCAAGCCAATTGTGCACATCTGCATAAGAACTGTTAGTGTTGAGATCATGACCAGTGCTGGTTTGAATGCACCTGTCGCGCTTGTCTGTATTGAAGTCTGCTCTGATTTTGTCCAAGACGGTGCTCTTCATTTGAAAGAATCCACCAGGATTCAATCTAGAGTCTGAGCGCATTACATGCAGGATAAGCCATTCTTGGTTTTTACGCTGGCAAACCAGAGAATGCCAGTCCTTGATCTGTTTTCGAACGGAGGATTTGTACGTCTCATTGTCCTGAATAATGCCCAAAATCGGACTAAATCCTAAAGATACATTTGAAACAGATATTCACCTCACATAGAACAACGAATATATTGAGCAGCTGCCTATCCAACAGCGTCGATGGTATCTGCGATACGTGTTCGTCCCGTATGCTGTCGAGCGGAATGAAGTTCACTTCGAGCTCCTGGATAGTCCGAATTGAAGACCGTGCTGCGGGCTTCCAGTGTATATTCCGCAGAGGGAAATGAGACACCAGAGCATCGTGAATCTGTTTCCAGTAGTCGGATGAGAGAAAAGACGGCGGGGCTCCATAAGTCACTATGATGCGCTGAGGTGACATGGACCGAGCAATGGTAGTTTATGGCTGACTCGGAGTTAAGTTACTATGTTACCAGACGTTTAGCTACACATGACAAAACTTGTCGACTTCAAATTCAACTCGTACTGTATGAGGTCCATCGATTTATCCACAATTCGGCTCGCTCGCCACGCTTTGGTCGCCCTTCTATCTCAATCTATGCCCCACAGAATACACCAATGGTATATAATGTAGCTAACAGGCACCTCCATAGGCTGCATATATGAGCTCAAGATAGAATATCCTTACTATAGCATTTTCTTTTGGGCTCTCCTAGTCATCACCGACTTCCCGCCATAATACCCAAACCAGATGCCGCCAAGGAGAAGTAGATGGGCCACAAACAACACTAAAGATGACGCCCTTGTTGACGGATAGACGTTCCACGCGTATTCAATTGCCGCTAACAGGCAGAGTCTGTCAAATGTCCAATGTAGTTGAGTAGTGCAAAGTCGAAAAAGTCAGACGGCTCACTTCATGAGTACATGAAGACGAGTGCGCCAAACCAAAAAGGGCAGCTGCTGAGCATACCATGCATAAAATTGATAGTGCAACGAACGGGCACATACAATGCCGATCAAGTTAGAAGTGAAGAGTATAGTAGTAACCTCTATACAAGATGTCAGAATTCGAAAGCACGAAACCGCAGGTGTCTCACCGTCTGCCCCTAATGGTGCCAGTCCTGCAGGAAGGGTAGGCCGGCGCAGACCACGGAAGAGGACTTCAATCGTGCCTCCATCTTTGCGACACCATCTCGACATGGCGAAGGAGACTAGTATAATCATATGCAAAAGGAGAAGAGTTCTAGCTAGTGTCGGACTTAAGAAAATCTCTTCCCCAAAGAAACGCCAGTTGACAGTCCACTTGTACAGGAAAACACGAGAGAAGTCGAATGAATTCTTCAAGTACGAGAGAGGGTGCTCCCGCAAGAAGGGCATAGCAATCCATATTTGAGCTGAGATCATTGATATGAGGAACCCAAGTGTCTTAAGTAAGCCTTGTCGTCTGAACAAGATAACAAGAATCCCGGGGAGATAAAGGAATACAGACATCTTCACCGACAATGCGGTACTAATTCGACATGAATCGATCTTTGAAGCTTGGCTAAGCAGAAAGATAACACTCACCTGAATAGAACAGTACCAAGGATGTCGAGGCCTCTTCCATAAGCGAAAATGGCTGACTGGGCTAGAACGGAGGCCCAGCAATCATTGAAGAGGCGTAAACAGTATATTGAGTGAAGGCGTTTGCTCAGAGGAAGCAGGAAGACAATCCAGTTTGGAACGCCTCCTGATTGACGGTATATGGCACACGATAAGATTGATGACAGCACATACAACGCAACATAGATTTGCTGAGCAAGTGCAAGGTTGGACCCAGAGTAGGTCACTCGGTACAGCAAATCGTGGATGTAAACATGTCCGGCTGGGTACCTAGTACGCATTGTTCCCGACAGCGATTCAGTGAGAGCGAGAAAATGACGCTACGCACACCAATGGCCCGGTAGGCCCTATGATGGTCGAGTAATCGCGCTCTCCATTTCGAAACAACTCCACCTGGTACATATATGTCTTCCAGTCGATCTCAGTGTCTGGAATCGTTAGCTAGGAGCGGTGGTGGAGGCAGATAGGTCATACAGGGTACAAGATGGATAATGAGCTGCATGAGAATGGCATCGCCAACGATGACGAAAGAGGCGAGGATCCAGTAGCATTGTGGGTCGGTCAAAAGACGTTGGACAAAGTGCCAGAGGACAGACATAAACATAAATGACAAACGCAAACACTCTTGCATAGACACCGGCTGATGACATTTGCGATGACTAACGTTGTCATGTCGTGACGCCGGTCTGGAGAGGTGAGTTAACATTGTCTTCCAACAGTTCTTTACCTTCCATGGAAATTTATAGTTTTGAGGCTGAAGACTAAATAATCATGCACCATAAAACTGCAGAACGCGAGCGACTTTTGCACGTCAACTTGAAGACAAAGCGGCTGAACCGGTCCGAGTCACGGTCAGCCTCACAAACTCGACCGTGACAGTGTAGGTCGTGTACTAACTTACTAGCCGCTTGGCTAGACGGTGTATGCAGCACTGTCGACCTCTATCTCCCTCTCATCCTGAGCTTCTAGTCATAGAGGTCCCGGGCGTATTCAAGGAGTATCGAGTGGAGAACTGGCACCTGGCAAGAGATGGCACCCAGAAAGTCATCAGGCGCGTTTCTCTATTGAGCTGGATTGACGCTTTGCTTGTTGTGTTCGCAGCCGCATTGTGGTCATCAGTGTGTTATGTTTGTGCGCTCCATTGAATACACTCTCATTAGCGGAATGTAGTTGTCAGCGTATAGTATTGCGGTGCCAGTGATAACAATTGTTATACTCGGGATCATGCTGCACACCAAATGCACGCAAGTCCTCTGGGGTAGTTGTCTTCTTTACCTGATCATTCACCAGCAAGACACTCATTGTCTCCCAGAATCAGTCCTTGCCATACCGCCCCACGGGATTCAACTGGAGACCCATCGTGGATTGCCTTCATACCCTCTATTTGCTTCTCGGCAATTCATACCTTCTGAAAAGCTCAGGAATTTCGTCATCAACGAAGGTCTATGGGGATGGGATGTCCGTTACTATATTGTCGCGATGCAAGAAGTGCAAGGCGACGTATTGGAACTCAATGTAGCATTTAAGGTGTGAAACCTTGTGCGATTTTTTCAAGACTCACCTACATTTCTTGCAGAACCTACTGCCCAGGTTTCCCGTGTTAATTGAAATTTATCACGGCGTACACGAAGAGCTTCGCATAGGCTTAGACATCGTTCCAGAACCTTAATCGGCTTGTGCAATAGAATGTTACATCTAGTTTCAACTCATTTAGGTGTGCAAATGTCTAGACCTAGTTTGGTCCATGCCTTTAGCTGTGAAAAGACTACATTCTATTGCGATAAAAGTTTATCCAGGTGACCACCCACCCTAAGGATTTGAAGTCGTATGGGTGGTTGTGATTCCATGCCACTTTGGCAAAGTTATTTTGTCGCAGCCACTCGCATGACCTCAAGTTATTGTGGTGAGTGGTGGTTTGGATAGCCTTTTTTTGTGATACCTGGCAATCAAATGAGCCCCTTTTTGATCTTCAAGAGGTAGAGTGTCAGCTTTGGGTTGCCTGAATCCTTTTCCCTTCATCATGGGGAACTTTAGTTATTGAGTTGGTTTTGAGGAATCATTTGCCAAAGTGTTTGATTATCTACTGAAGAACAAACACCTTGCTTGCTCTCATCTAGGCAGGCCTTGGTTGTTTATCGTTGAGGATTATTTCACAATGGAGTCAGCATTGCCATATTCTCTTTCAGTTGAAGAATATCATATATAGGATATTAAGGAAGGTTTCCAGTCTTGCAGGAATCATTCTTCATTCCGACTTTCATTCAGATATCCATATACAGTTGAAGGAAATTTGAAACAAGGCCAGAGTCAACCAATGATGCAGGTGCCGCTCAGAAGAGAAGGTAGTGAAACGATATTCGTTACGAATCGTTATCTATGCAATTCGGAAGGAAGTGTCCTGGAAGGCCAGTATTATAAGGCCAGTAGTACTGCTTATGCGCCAAAGTCGTGATGTTCGCCAGTGGTGTATTGGTCCTATACTAGAACGCTGTATATAGTTTCAAATCCATTTCGGTGTAGAGTTGTGCGAGTGTCTACACCTAGTTCTACAAACACGATCCGCACCCTTCATAGTGAGAATAATCATGACTGTGTGATGTACCATGTCAGTTCTTAGCGTCGACGAGTGGTCGGATTGTCCTCGCTGTCGTATGCGCTCAACAACTCATCATAACCCTCATCGTCGCCTTCCTCGGCCGCGCTTTCAGACCCTCGTGTTTTTGGCTCCCTTGCCTCCATAGAACCCTTTCTCACTCTGCCTCCACCCTCCGCAGAGATCTTACTCGACCGGCCGTCGTAGCCGTCCGAAGACTGTTTGCGAGAGCGTGTCTCCCCTCTGCTCTCTACCGACGGCTTCCTCGGTCGAATGAATGTATCGCTTGGCCTACCGCCAGATGTCTTCCGTACACGCCTGGCCATCAACGATGCCGGAGACACGACGGAAGACTGGTCACTAACGTTCTCATCACGTGTGCCGTCAAACGCTGGTGCACGGGGAGTAGTCGAGGTATCGTGCTCATCAGGCCATTCTGGCAATGCCAAGTTGTTCAAACTAGGAGTCTTGACTTCGTTAGAAGTGCTCCATTGGGAGTCCGGCCTCTGGATCCGCAAATTCGTGGGGCGGCTAGGATACCGCTTAGACCGCACGAAGGGTATCTTCAAGGGTGTTTGACCGGTAACGGAAGAATCGGACGTGTCTCCCGGTTGAGTGTCTGCAGACGGTTTCCTACGAGAAAGTCTCCTGACCTGCGTGGAAGGCTCTGATTTATGGTCAAGAGCATCGAGCACCAATGAACTACGTTGAGACTCAGTGCTTGTGACCTCCACGCTATCGCCAGGGAACTTCAAGGAAGGGGGTGTGGGTGGGGGTGGTGAGGGAGGCAACGTTGTGGGTGAATCTGGCGCATCTACCTTTCCCCAACTATTACGAGGTGATTGGTCTTGATTGTCTTGTATTGTGGAAGGTCTGTGGTGGACGGTTCCTGGATTGATCGCAACAGTGCTGCGTGAACGACTAGAGATTTGTGACGTCCGCCTTTGATGTACTAACGCCAAGGGGGACATAGAGCGACGGTTCAGTGGAACGACGCGGCTCTCCATTGTATCCGACATTACTCCGGAGGGTATTTTTCGATGTCGACCTAAATCCATCGATGATATAGATGACTGTGAACCATTACGAGATCTGTTTCGCATCACGTCGGACCATTCTTGCTGAAAACCTCCTGGAGAGCTTGTGGCGGAAGGAAGTGCGGGTGCTGCAGCCGAGGAACCCGAGCCGGTCATCAAGGATGATGAACTTAGCAACAGAGGACGCGGCCCAGCCCTAGCTGTATAATTGGCTGGAGCTATCCCAGAGGACCGGAGGAATGCAATGGATTTTCTCAGACTCCTCGTCATACTCGATGATGTGTCGTCAGAGGCGTCAGTGGCAGGGGGAGATACGAGCGTTGTGTTATTTCTGGGCTGAGGAAGTATGCTGTCGCGCGGAGGCCTGAAGAATGCAGGCCGTGCAGGGGGAGAGTAAGTACCACTGCGGTCAATTCCAGGCATAGAGGTACGGCATGGATCGTCTTCAACCTTCTGTGGAGTTGTGGAACTGAACGATTCACTCCGAGGTTTCGCCACTACCGACTGGCATTCCAGTTGGTTGGAAGATTGACTTGCACTCCGACTACTCCAGGCCTGTATGGCTTTAACCCTCCAGTTGGTGCTGACCTTGGCAAGAGCGGCAGCTGTGTCCGAGTCCTTGAACTTTTCAGCATAATTCCATATCGAGGCCCTTGATGAAGAAGCGAGTTTGGGGGTGACATTCGATGGTGGAGCTGGAGGTGAAGTTGGAGCTGTATCTAGAACTGGTGCCGGTTTTGCAGTCAGAGGGGTCGAGGACAACGAAGACGTAGCAGACACGGGTGAGGACGGTGCTTCCATCGCACTCTGATTGGTAATACCCTTCCACATGGCGTTGGCTAGTCGAGACGTGAGTGCCGTTGCTTGGTCCGCGCTCTGAGCAAGTTCTGTGTGACTGCCATCGTCGTGGGATTCTTCGTCTTCGGAAGATTCTGGTGACGATGTCGGCGAAGAAAGTTGGTTCGTGAAACCTCGCCACACCGTGTCTCGCAATCGGATACCCAAAGAGAAACCCTTAGTCTTCGCTTGTTCCGCCTCCTCTCTTTTTCGTGATAGCTCATTTGCGGTCTGAAGGATACAGTCGACACCACCGACGGCCGCAACGGGGTATTGTTGTAAAAGCGTCATACCCTCTGTGAAGGCATCGCTGCGCTCCCAAGCTCCCAAAGGCGTTGGAGGAATGATGAGGGAATGTTCTTCACTCCAGAGGCCGGACGACCGGCGTCCAGATCTTCCAAGTCTGCAGCCATGTGTTCGACTTCAGTCCAATATTTATTGCGGCATTACTTGGCTGAACTTACCGCAAAAGGGGTCCCTTGGCATGCATGAGCATGCTAGTACAGATGTCAAGAAGATATTCCAGCTTTGGACGCATATCTCGGGTGGCCATTGGACGAGAAAAGAGAGCATCCCAGATCGATAGCACGGATGGCAGAGGCAATGTGTGGGTAAGGATGGGAGCTAACCAACGACTGCGAACCAGCACAACGAATCAGCACAAAGTCTGAAGACAATTATATAAACGCACTAAGAATAATGCGGTAGATCTAAACCATTTGTGTGCTACAGGAGAAACTGTCAGACACTGGCAGTTAGCTGAGCAGAGTTGACTGACCATATCTGCATGAAGCTCTGCGTCTGCCCATTCTAACTGATTCTCCAACTTTCGCATCCATACATTACCTCCATCCTCATCCTCTAATTCGGAGAACTCAGCTACCATTGCCTCGAATAGCCAAAATGTGTCGGCTTCGACGTGACCCAGGTCGTCAGGCTGCATCTCTTGGTTGAGAACAGAGTACAATGGGATTAGCAAGGAAGCCATATGAGGTAGGTGGTATGCAGGATTCAAGCAGGAATGAATGTACAAGAGACGTATCAGAGCAGAAGCGTGTCTGGCGTGCGCTCCTCCCGTGTTAAAGCTCCTTGACGAATGCAGGATCGTGTTAGAAGGGGATTCTACTTCAGATACAGAGCCTGGTGATATCACGGAGATCTTCGAGGTCACATCGCATTCCAGACGTATCTCCGGTGTCTTCTCAGCGGGAACAATCCCTATCGAGTTGCGGAAATGAATAGCTTGTAACCGCTTGTCAAGATTCGTTGCGCAGGCAATTCTAATGTTACCGGGAGCGCTTTCATCCAAAGGACATAGGATAGACGGTTCTGGTTCGTCTGTCAACCCAGAAAACAGATTAGATGGTACACGAAACAGGTCTTTGATGGCATCCATTAATGACGAATCCAATGAGGATAACGGCGCTTTGGGAGGAGGAAGGTTGGTGAATGGCTCAAGCAAGCGCTGGACAAGATCCTGCTCTTGACTTCAGTGCCTTGTCTTCAAAATATTGCAATAAAGCATACATAATAATTCGCTCGTTGCTTGTTGGTTTCAACTTCCCATGAAGCTTTGAGCTCGGGGAGTGTGCCAAGCAACAGTCTTAATCACATATTCAGCGGCAAAAAGTGATGATGATGAGCATTCCTACCGCCATATTCTCGGTCGCAACCACGAAGGTGAGTCAGGTATGCCTACCGTAGCATTTGGACCATCACACATTTCCAGAATGGAAAAGCCGTTCAACGTACCATAAGCACAAATTGCGCGCAATTTGGTCATATCAATCTCAGATGATGCATTTGACTTGTCCAACATTTTAAACAGTGTTTGCAAACTGTCGCTCAATGTTAGCGTCGACAGTGTTACGGCGTGGAAAACATGACGAACACATCTTCCGGTCCTGATTCTGGTTTCCAGCTGACGCCATACTCCTGTGCAATTCCACTCAAATAATTGTCAAGTTCCGCTGCCGATGCAGGAGATGCGTCTACCGCTTGCACAACCTACGGCAAGCATCCAATGAGACGTCCAGGATAAGGATAAGGATAAGGCCAATAGGACGCACCTGAGGAGACACATAGTTGTCATGGTTAGTGACGGCTGAGTCCCGGAAATTACTGCCAAGGCGATCACCGAGGAAAGAGCCGACGTTCTGTAGGTCTGAACACCACAAACGTTAGATGTGTGACATGACACTGTCGACGTTATACCTTTCAGGTCAAGACGAGATGACGCGAATATGACGCTGGATGCAGCCTCAACAAGTTGTTGACTAGGGAAGCCACTGGAATCGATCTATGTGATCAATGGAAACGTATTGGCTTGAATGTTTGTGAGCTTACCTGTCTAGCTCACCTATGCGCTCGACCAGGATACCGATCTGCATCTCCAGAACCTCCAGTAAATCCCCCACAACATCATCACTCATCAACTTTTGAGCTTTGGCACGAGCTAGCATAGTGTTGCCCTGTCGTAGGAGAGTGGCAATGTCTCTGTTTGTAATCTGTCCTTGGGCATCCATCCTGTCCCTTAACTGCGCCAGTCGCTGAGTTGCTAGTCGCAACTGCGACTATCCATTGCGTAATGAGAAAATCAGTGTATGAAGGACATCTTGGAACATGCCTTTGCGTTAGTCTGATCCCAGGCCCCCATGCTGGAATAGCTACCCTTTGTCGTGACTCGTGAATTGATGCAGATAGTACCACAACACCGTAGAAGGTCGTGAGTGAGAGTATGGAAAGTCAAACGCAGTAAATTTTAAGTCGAGAGAGGTGGAGGGTCCGTGTGATCGGCCCGGGAGCAAGAGTGGCAAACTTCCAGATAGCCATAGATCGCGCGGGTCCGACAGGATTTCGGCCGGCTGCAATCACTCGAAATCACTTGAGATCTACTCACAGCTCTTTACACTAGTGTAAATACCTGTTGTATTGCAACACAAAGTAATAGGGCATTATCTGTGACAATATACATAGGTATTGCTGTACATGCAGGCTTGGGCAAGCAAAGACAAACAACATGATTGATAACAGCAAGGTAAGTGTGTCCCCATATGGGGAAAGAGCAGATAACATAGCTGCAGCAGTATAAGAGAGTGTGGATGTGATAGATGCCACAATATGTTAGAAAGCACAATTGCCAAAATAGTGACTTGGCTTGGGTTCGAACCAAGGACCTCCCTTACTCTGGGTGGGTGCCCTAACCACTGAGCTACCAGGCCTTGTCTAAGTGAAGTGCTATTAGCATGATGTGGAGTTGTCATGACTACTGTAGAATTGTAACTCTGCTACGAAAGTATTGTAGCTCTGTTATGAAGAGTAGTAGCACATGTACAGGGTCGGGCATTTGACCTTAACTCCAACACAATGTAATAAGAGAGGCTGCAGGAAAGTGTAAGAGTAAGAATAAGGTATGATAGGGAGAACTCACTCAGACAGAGTAGTAAGACATTTAGAAATCTATAGCAGGATGCTCAGTCAATAATGGAAACAACTATATATTGATCATACCTATAGCAGGATGCTATAGATGCTATCAGTGAGGTTCAATAGAACATAACTCACCTCAGTTGATAATGGAAACAACTGAGGGAGGGTATTGGAAACATGGTAGGTATTTATATGTGTATGTGTGTGTACAGTAAGAAGACAAAAAAGGAAGGAGTAACTTAGTAGGCATACATTCATCATCAACATGATCATGATATGAAGATCCAGTTTAATGAGTATAGGATATCTTAGTGACACTTTAGTGACTTAGAGATCTTAGACTTAGTTCTTAGGGTTTGTGAAGCAAGATGAAGGCAAGTTTGGATCAAGCACAGTATAGGAGAATCTCTAGATTGTGAAGTTGACAAGACTGAGGTTTAAGACCACCAGTCTTTCAACTGCTTATACAAAACTGAGAATTCTAAAGGTAGTACAAGTAGTTAAAGTTCACAGATCAATGATGATTGTGCAGCAATCAATAAGATCATGTGACCTGAGATGTGTCCATAGTGAGCTAAGTAAAGTAGCCACAAGTGTGAGGTGAATGAGATGTAAACAAGAGATGAGATATGATAGTTTCTTGCTAAATGTATAATGATAGTCCTTAGCAAGTAAAGAAAGAAAGATAAAAGAGATAAGATGCCTTATAGTACTTGCAGTTAAAGCTTACTATGTAAATACTATAGTACTATAAGGCAAAAAGAGATAGAGTCCTTACTAAATAGGGTGGAGCTATGCTCACAGCTGTAGTAAAACTATGCTCTAATAGTAAGTAAGATGAAAGAAAACAGACAGGCATTAAGCCCAAGACAGATTGAGATTGTGAGAAGAGCTAGAGCTCATCAGAGCAAGAGGAGAGAGCAAGATTGCTACATCTGTAAGATAGAGAAGATGTGTACCAGAGAGTAGAGGGTACACAGAAGAGCTGCATAGAGCAGGTATGTCAGAAGAGAACTCAGAGAGTAGAGGAGATACTCACCTCAGCACATGCAGAAGTGCTGAGGTGAGACAAAGACAAAGTAAAGAAGATATAGTAAGAGCAGGATAGACTTTAAGAGGAGCTCAAACCATAAAGAGAAAGGAAATACCAATAAGATGAGATGGAGATAAGTATACTTAATAAGTAAACAGTGTGATCAGCATCATAATGTAATGGAAAAACCAACACCACCTTACTGTGTCTGCAACATCTTATACTCCACTGCAGATGCATCTGCCTCTTACTCTGTGGCTGCTAGCTACATCCTACATCTTTGCACTATCATTCATGATTATAGCAGTTGTCTCCCATATCCTGCATTCACAGTGGTAAGTAGTGGCTGAGAATACAATTATTGTTATGAGGCACTTGCTTTGGCACCTTGTAACAGTTTTCTTTTTTTCTTTTTTCTTATCTTACTTACTAGTAAAGCATAGTATTATTACTACAAGTGTGAGCTCAGCTCCACTTTACTTAGTAAGGACTCATTTTCCTTTGTTGGAATCAGAGCATTTGTATTGTGTGTCCAAGTTGAAGTGTCACAATGTCTTCTATTTGTGTATACATGACAGGTGTTGTTTCTCTCCTTGTTTCATCCATTCTTTTTTGTACCATTTGCAGTATATGCAACACACATGTGATTGTATTTCTCGCTATGCTGTGTATGTATAAATACCTACCATGTCTCCAATACCCTCCCTCAGTCATTTCCATTATTGACTGAGGTGAGTTATATCCTGTCATACTTAATTGCACTTCACTGATTGCATCTCTAGCATTCCACTATAGGTACAACAATTAATACAGTTGTTTCCATTATTGACTGAGTGTTCTGCTATAGGTTTCTAAAGGTTATGGGCCCTGAGTCCAATAAATAATCAAATTCATTGACTCACTCCTTAGAAATTGCATACTACCACTCAAACAATATGTCAACAACTCACTTCAGTGCTATCTCCGGGACCCTGGGAGCTGTATCAAATGGCATCACTGTACCAACCAATACTACACCTGCCCAGCCTACCCCTGTGCTACCCACTGGCACCTATTATACAAAAGGTGCCTCTTTCTTAATGACAATGGCCTCCATTACCTCCAAACTGTTTTTGTCACTTAACAATACCAACTATGAGGAATGGTTGCATAACTGCTGCAGGACACTTGGGCTACTAGATCTCCATCACTTCATTGATGCACCATACCTTGCCCCACAAGACACAACTTCTGACAACTATGCCGAATGGGCACAATATGATTGTGTCATGCAGGAATGTATCTGGGCATGGATTGATTTCCATCAGTGCAAGTGCATAGAAAACCACTCCACCTACTCCACTGCCAGTGAGCTTTGGACCAGCATTCGACTATTACATTGGCATACAGGTGTGTTGGGTCAAGTAAATGTCTGGAAACACAATAGACTTGGGCTGCATCCTCGGTTTTGCATTGTTGACAACATTCTGGGAGCTGGAACGAGTTTTCTTCGCCATAGCGGAATGTAGCGGCCTTGCAACGTATTGTTTTGTTCGACGAGATCAAAAAACGAACTGCCCCAGTGAGGCTCGAACTCACGACCTTCCGATGAACTCCAGAAGTAACAGTCGGACGCTGTAACCAACTCAGCCATGGGGCACATATTCGACGTTCATTACTATATAGTATATCAAGGTCATTCATTCTGCGCATGAATATTGATGTCGTCACAAGCTTGGGTTTAACGGCGTGTTTATGGACGTCATATCGAGACCCTCAAATTCACCGACGCACAAGCTGAAGGTATCTTTTTTTCAAAAACCTGCCCAACTGCTTTTTCTTTTCTTTTCAAATGTGCGCTCGTCTCTTCTCTAAGGACGAAAGTCCCTGATCTAGCATGCTCATTGTTCAATGCAGTACTTCTTTCCGTTTCAGTTCAATGGCTAGACCGCGAGTTATCAATTTTGGGGCAGGACCTTCAGCCCTCCCCATCTCTGTTTTGGAAAAGGCAGCCCATGGACTGCTGGACTTTGACGGCAGCGGGATCGGGATCGCGGAGATATCCCACCGATCCAAGGAGTTCACCACGTTCCTCAGCAACCTCGAATCGCTCATCCGTACTGAACTCGAGGTTCCATCGACCCATTCCATTCTGTTCACACAGGGCGGCGGCTCTGGCCAGTTTTCGGCTGTAGTTCTCAATCTCCTGGCGAGGCACAGGCTTCTTCACCCGGAGCTCAAAGATGAGGACCGTGTAATGGATTACATCGTCACGGGATCTTGGAGCAAAAAGGCCGCAGAGGAGGCCAAGCGACTTGGCGGTGGCCGTTTGAACGTTGTCGTCGACGGGCGACGGTTTTCCAAGGATGGAAAATCCTTCGACAATATACCCCCGCACAGCGAGTTCGTCTTCTCCGACGATCCTGCCCTGATCTACTATTGCGAAAACGAGACCGTCGATGGCGTCGGGTTTGACTGCGACGACACCTCTGCTACTGCCTTCCCGTACCAGCTTCTCCAGAAGTCGACGCTGCTGCCACTAGTGGCTGACTACTCTTCGTCGTTCATGGGCCGTCGGATCCCACACCTAGCTGACCACGCCGTTATCTTCGCCGGCGCACAGAAGAACATCGGGCCAGCTGGCCTCACGATCCTTATCGTCCGGCAGGACTGCATCGTCGACGTCGACGTTGCCGCACAACTCGGCGCAACGCCAGTGCCACTGACGATGTCCTTCAAAACGCTTCATGATAGCAAGAGTCTGTATAACACGCCCTCTGTGCTTCCTATCTATATCGCCGGCCTCGTGCTGGAGCGCATGGCGGACCTCGGCGGGCTCAAGCACTTCGAGGCGCTTAACAAGAGGAAAGCCGAAAAGGTGTACGCCGCTCTAAGGAGAGGCGAGGACAAGGGGATTCTCCAGGGCAAGGTCCAGCAAGGCTCTGGGAGCTGGATGAACGTTGTATTCTCAGTCCTCGGTGATGACGCAGAGCAGCGTTTCTTGCAAGGCGCGGAACAAGATGGAATGAAGGGACTTAAAGGCCATCGGTGAGCATTTGTTTTCGCTTCATTGGCCGGTCATCTCATCATATCCCTTCTTGACGTTCCAGATCGGTTGGCGGTACGTCCATCCTATCTACACCATGCCTGTGTCGGCTGCAAACACTGACTGTGATCTGATAGGAATCCGCGTCTCCCTGTACAATGCTATTTCGGAAGAAGAAACGGACAAGCTTGTGTCCTATATCAATAGTTTTTTGAACAGGGAAACTTCAGTTACTGCTTCAGAGGCGTGATTTCACTCGGTGTAGATTGTAGGCACATCATTTCAGGTTGTTGCTCTGTTGGACTAGGCGTAATCTATCGCAGCGTTTCTCGTCGACAACCATCTATATTGCTTCGGTGTCACGAGCATTGCATTGCCCCATGGCTGAGTTGGTTACAGCGTCCGACTGTTACTTCCGAAGTTCATCGGAAGGTCGTGAGTTCGAGCCTCACTGGGGCAGTACATTTTGCCATATATACTCCTTTCCGTTTTCGGATGCTTTTCATTTTTTGGTAGCTATTGCAAAAAGCGAAATAGCCGTTTGTACTGTATTACGCGTTTCTTCGTGCAGCAACTTCTTGGTAACTTGGTTGCATGGATCATGGATACGATTCATACATAGGCCACGCGTATCTGTAGATTGATAGATACATGTGTATACATGCCGACGAGTAGTGTCGTCACTTTGCCGGAGTGGTTAACGGGATCGCCTGCTATTGTAGCCGCCAGCGGTTGGGCTTTGCCCGCGAGTGTTCGAATCGCTCAGGTGACGTCCTTTTTGTTATTTATTTTTATTGTCATTGTTATTTTTTTGGGGGAGCGTAAAAGTACATATATGGTTTGCAACAAATGACACAAGTCAGTCTTTGCGAACTGGGAGTAGAAGGGGGCAAGACCACCCATGATTTCGACCACATGTTACAAGATGTCCACCCGAGGAAGAGAGCTTACGCATACCTACACTCTGAGGCTCTGAGCGGCCAATAGCTCACGCTAACGGTTTCGTCCAAGCGGACAGGTCAACAATTGTTTTGTTTCGATGTACCTACCGCACATGTACCTTTTCTGTGTGTCCGTTTCGAAACTCAATGTCTAAAGATCCGACGTTTGGTGAAGGAACGATGAAACAATACTCTAGCTGGAGGAAAAGAAGTCCATAAAGCATCGTGTGAAACATGGGAAAGTGCTGCAGGAAGGGATAAATAGGATCAACATTACAACAGAAGAGAGTAGGCGACGGAAATGCAAAGTAGATGTATGCGAGGAAATGCGTGGAAGTCATGAGATCACTCCGAGATGGAAAGGAGAGCGGGACGGATGGGATGATGGACTAGGTCGAACAACAGCTGCAGCGTACAAAGACGTGAACAATAGGAAAAGGGGAAGGAAGTGATGGCGAGGGATAACACAGCAAAGAACACAGGTGTAGAACAGTGAGATGATGTAGAGTATAACACGATAGCAGATGCTAAGTGTGTGGGACTAATGCAGTGAGATAAAGCGGCAAACGATGCTGATAGTTTGTGTGATAGTTTGCACCGAGTCTGAGAAGCCTGAGAATAATACAGTCGAGTCACCGGATATGGGAAAATCCATCGCAGGACGGGACAGCGGAGGGGGAAATGGGGAATGCCGAGCCGAGGAGATGGATACAAGGGACAGAGAGTACCAGTAGTGGACATTAAGTTACGGAACTTGGAAACATGAATGACGCAGGGTGTACCTGAGATTGGGTACGATGAAGGCAGCTCGTCGAGAGCCGTCCTTAAGCAGAGGTGGGCGTCGTCACAGGCATTAAATTACGAAACTGAGTTTGCGATGGGTGCGAAAGACGCGGCGGAGGAGTGCGTGGGCCAGGTATAACAGGTGTGTGTGGGACGAGTGGCAACAAGTCGGGCCGATGTGAAGAAACGGAATTACGAAGGGGCGCAGAGCGCATAGACGTCTTGCGGCGGCGAATAGGGCCGATCCCTACCGAATTAGAGCCCAAGTAGTACACTGGAAGCTGGGAGAGGTCGGCGATATCTGATGGGTCAAGCGCCGACGGTGGGATGCCCAGTGCCGAGACCCACGGAAGGTTCTCAAAAGGGGCCGTAGAGCGGACAGAAATAGGACAATCGGTGCGCGAGAAGTGGCGGCGACGGCGGGGAGAGCGGGGTGGATGGCAGGCATTGGACTTCTTGATAGAGCTACAGGGGGTAGGGGACTTTGATGACTGGCATGAATGATGAATGACAAGATGCACAAATTAGATATGTACGCATACACGCACGATGTTACGCTTCGCACGATGCGGTATGCGAATGGGAGACATGAGGGGAGGAGGTTGGAAGGAAGAGGGCATCGGAGACTCGCTCCTGCTCTGAAAGATTGAGTGGCAAGAGGGATGAGAAAACGGAATGGAGAATGGGCGAAGGATACATACGATGAAAGGGTCATCCAGGGCTGATGGATATGCGGGATGGGGGAGTGCGGAATACTGGGGGATTGGGCGACGGGGCTGTGGAGCGGCAATGGGAGCCATGGTACGAGAGGAGACACTGAGAAGAGACAAGAGGAATGAGAGGGACAGACGCAGCCTTTTGTGCAATCCTTCCATCCTCATGCCCTCTCTCCCCTCTTATGACTAATCACCCCCNCCCCCCCCCTCCTGCCTTTTTCGGCCTTCTCTCGCTTATTCCTACTCCGCAGCAGATACCAATGACATCCAGCGATTTGCCTGTCATTGGCCTTGTATCATCTTCCATGCGTCTCCTCGCCCAATATACACCGTTCTTATTTGGAGTTCAGTTCAGGTATGTGAGAAATCGGAAATCGGCAGTGTCTTACAATAATCTGCCAGTCCTTGTACTGTACATCCCTTTCTTTATTGTTTACTTAATAGACCCGTTCCTCACTACATGTTGCCTCCGCGGCGTCTATGAACCTATTATCCCCTATGCATGTATTCGTAAATGACTGTCCCCCATGTGCCTTCGTAGCGAGCAACTACAGACCGTTGTAAGCGAAGAACGACAGAATGATTGCGAGCACGTGGATCTCTGAGGTCACATGCACTATTCCATGCAACTGTCCCACTGTCTGCACTACATATCACTTATTTAGGCATGCGAGCAATTGCAAATAACTACTTGCATTACTGGAGAGAATGTTTGATTCATGCCAACTACTACTCGCGCAAGTAACTTTACCAGAACGTAAATGTAAGTGGAACCAATGTGACGAGAAGCCTAAAAACACATGACACAAAATTGGAGCAACGAGCCATCGCCTCCCGTCTAGTCGATCTCCTCCATTGCAGACGTGGCCGCTGCTGCATCCGCCGGCGCTTCCACCGGCGCTTCAACTGGTGCAACAGGCTCAGGTGCCGACTCCTCATCAACATCAAGCCCAAGTCTGTGAAATCACAAATCAGCACATGTTGTTCACTTGGAACCCGACATAAAAAATGCGTACGAGATCATGCGGTGGATACGCTTCGCGAACGATGTCGGCTCCTCCAAAGAGAATCCGGACGTGAGCAAAGCAGTCTCGAAGAGCAGGTAGGTCAAGTCCCGGACGGACTTGTCCGCCTTATCCTCCGACACCTTGCGCCTGAGCTCCTTGATGATAGCGTGGTGCGGGTTCAACTCAAGAGTCTTCTTTGATGCCATGTAGGACGACATCGACGAGTCGCGAAGAGCCTGTGCCTTCATGATACGCTCCTGGAGAACGAGGTAAAGCCTGTGAGCTACAGCCACCGCCTACGGGGGCGAACGATAACATACCATGTTAGACGACCAACCGAACTGGCCAGTGACAAGAACACATGGAGAATCAGAGATACGATTAGAGATGACGACCTTCTCCACTTTATCACCGAGAGCATCTTTAATGACCTTGCACAGGTCCTCGAACTGTGCCGCCTCCTCCTCCCGTGCCTTCTTCTCCTCTCCCGTCTCCTCAAGCTCCAAACCCTCCTTTGACACAGAGACAAGCTTATGGCCCTCAAACTCCTTCAACTGCGTCACAGCGTACTCGTCAATGGGATCAACCAGGAGAAGGACCTCGAAGCCCCTCTTCTTGAGAACCTCAAGGAACGGCGAGTCCCTGATGGCAGCAAGCGATTCACCGGTGAGATAGTAAATCGATTTCTGAACCTCCGGCATGCGGGTGATGTAGTCTGCGAATGATTTACAAATTAGAACAAATTTTAGTCTTCGCAAGGTCGATGAACGCGCCTTTGAGTGAGGTAACCTCATCAGCCGACTTGGTTGAGTAGAAGCGCAAGAACTCCGCGAGCTTGCTACGGTTTTGAGCATCCTCGTGGATACCAAGCTTGAGGTTCTTCGCGAAAGCCTCATAGAACTTGTTAAAGTTATCCTTATCCTCCGCAATCTCGCTAAAGAGATCCATGCACTTCCTAACGATGTGCTTGCGGATGACCTTCAGGATCTTGTTTTGCTGCAACGTCTCACGAGAAATGTTCAAAGGCAAGTCCTCGGAATCGACGATACCCTTGACGAAGTTGAGGTACTCGGGAATGAGATCCTCGCAATCGTCCATGATGAAGACGCGGCGGACATAGAGTTTGATGTTGTTGCGCTTCTTCTTCGTCTCAAAAAGGTCGAATGGGGCACTGGAGACAAGGTGTCAGACCGTGACCACTATCAAACGGACAAGACGGAAATAGACAAACCGTTTCGGCATGTAGAGGATGGCCTTGAATTCAAGCTGACCCTCAACGGAAAAGTGCTTAACGGCCAGGTGGTCTTCCCAATCATTCGTAAGGCTCTTATAGAAGGCTGCGTACTCCTCCTGGGTGATGTCACTCGGGTTACGAGTCCAAATTGGCTTCGTCTTATTGAGCTCCTCGTTGACTTGGGTCTGCTCCTTGACCTTCTTGGTCTTCTTCTCTTTCTTCTCTTCTTCTTCGTCTACCTCCTCGATCCTGGGCTTGTCAGCATCCTCTTCCTCCTTAGCCTCCTCCTTAGCCTCATCCTCATCCTCGACCTCCTGTAAAATAGGGCGCAATGAGAAGTTTGGAAAAGAATACCGAAGACGATGCGACAACATACCTTTTCGACTTCCTTCGTGACGACAAGCTGAATAGGGTACGAGATGAACTCTGAGTGTTTCTTAACGATGTCCTTGATGCGTTTCTCCTCGAGGTTCTCAGTCTGATCCTCCTTCAGGTACAGACGGATTTCGGTACCGCGGCCAAGAGGGGGATTTATACGGTCGGGTGTGATGGTGAAAGTACCACCAGCAGCGGACTCCCAGATGTACTGCTCGTCATCGTTGTGCTTCGAGATGACCTGCACACGCTCAGCGACTAGGTACGCGGAGTAGAAACCAACACCGAATTGACCAATCATGGAGATATCGGCACCGGAACTGAGGGCCTCCATGAAACCCTAGCAGCATTTTGGCTCAACAGACAAGTTCTGAAGCCGTGTGTCAGGATACAACTCACCTTCGTTCCGGACTTTGCGATGGTACCGAGGTTGTTGACCATGTCTGCCTTGGTCATACCGACACCAGTATCGCGGATCGCCAATATTTTGTTCTCCTTATCAGGAGTGATGCGAATGTAGAGCTCTTTCTCAAGATCAAGTACCGAAGGGTCGGTCAGGGAAGCATAGCGAATTTTATCAAGAGCATCCGAGCCATTGGAGATTAACTCGCGTAAGAAAATCTCCTTGTTAGAGTAAAAGGTATCTGGCGCGTGGCGGCGCGGTTAGCATGGAACAAGCACGAGTGACCAGTAAAAGTAAACATACTTATGATCAGGTCAAGCAACTGGCTGATCTCAGCCTGGAAGCCAAAGCTCTCTGGTTCTGCAGACATTTTCTAAGTTACGAAACTGATTAGCACTCGGCTAGCACTCGGCTAGGGGAGATGGCTCGTTGCACGGAGCAACTCACTGTGGACGCGTGGAGATGCAAAGATGGTCAGATACAAGTGAAGAAGAGGGGTGATGAGGAAATAAAGAAAGAACGCAGGTTTTATGTCGTTGCTGTTATTGATTCTCGAAGTTTCGACGTGCGTCCTTGCACCTCCCAATAATCTTTACTTTCTCACGACTTGTTCTCCTTCCAGAACCTTCCACAACTACCATCTTAGTGTAACATCTCTTTCGCCATTGATGTAAGGCGCGCTCGCACGGCAGAGCCGCGTAGTTATTGTATACAACCGTTATGGCCACTTCCCTGAGAAAGAGATGAAGTTCGACGTATTTGTGATGTATACATTAGTGTAGATGATGATGCAGTGTAGCAAGCTTTGCATAATCTATGCGGCAATGGGCGATCATGGTTTTTTTCGACAACAATTAGGCTCCGCAACGCGTCAGGGACAGAACCCAAGAACAAGTTATTGGCGAGAGCCAAAACAAGAGTTTTATCGCGTCGTAGTGATGAGTCGCAAGAACGACGTAACGCAAGGACAAGTGCCACCCAAGTCCTTGAGGGTGATGTCTTTGTAAATTCCATCGCTGAGCAACAGGGGAGATAGTGTCGACGACGTATAATCAAGCGTTTTTGTATGTTGATATCCGTAGCAGGAACGACAACAATCAACGCACCTCTGAAGACAAAAAAGCAAGTGAATGTGTTCAGGGCTGACAACGTGAGCGAAAGAAGTTTGTGTCAGTGTTATCATTCTTACTTACTTTCAAGTACAATTAATTGTGACCATTGTAAAACACGTGCCTGAGCCTCTGCGGCTTGCACAACAATATTACTACCGTATTCGATGCGACAGACATACGTAGCTTCAGGTTCGTGCGATTCAATCATGCAACATGTTTTTGAGTTTGCGCAGACCTGTAATTGTTAAAGACAGAAACAAAAGTAGCATTTGAAATCGACGAGATCCGGCAAGCAATGGGTACCGAGGATAATAGAACGTTTGTGACTGATGCAGGATCAAACTCAAAAACTTATGTGTCCACACGAAGTACAACTTTGCACGTTGCTGCAGGGTAATTGTAAAGAACATAACAAAAGATTGATATTCTACGTCATCATGAAGCGACGTTATTATATTGTGTAAACAGCACAAATCCAGTAACAGTTCTTTCACCCTGCGGTCCTCTTTATTTACCACATGCAAAGGGTTGTTCGTGCATAGCACGTAGTATTGGACACATTCGATGGAAACGGGGTGTGTGTAGGCTGTGTAACAATGCATACAACAGTCAAACAGCACTGCCCACAAGCTGTTGAACAAGGTTGTTACCAGGCGACAGGACGGTAATTGGCAACAGGCATCGTGTCGTGGTTACGAGCAAGTGCGAGAACAGCGTACATAAGGAAGAACATGTGACAGGGATAGAGCAGCGATGACAGAGAAACACTGCCCCCAAACAATGTAGCGTTCCTAAGAGGAAAGCCAGTTCCATCGAGAACAACAATAAGAGTGAGCTGCAATTCACCAGCGGATGCCAGCGATACAAAGGATACAAAAGCGGTGTATAGTGCACAGCGAGGCAGCGACATGCCACTGCCCTGACAGAGAGAGGTAAAGCTTACGATCGAGTGATAATGTTACTCTGAATGAAAAGTCCGCTGCTGTGGGCAAGTTTAGTACTACTACACAGCAGTGTCTTTCCAGCCCCTTACACCTATAGTTCAGGTGCCCTAGTAGCACTGTCACTAGTTTGGTAACACCCCCACGCGTTGTCCCTGTACCAGTACTCGTCTTTGCACTTACGACCAGCGCGCATAGATACTAATCCAAACAGACCATTTGCCAGCGCTGCTCTTTGTTCCTAGCCTGTGTCTTTGAGCACCCATCCGCATGATACACCTTATGGGATTGTGAATTCATGAATTTTATTTTGTTCTGGTCAAAAAGATCAAGGTGATACACATGGGTGGTAAAAATGCAGTAACATATACAAACCTGTGTGTGGGTTTGACATCTCTTTCAGACTGTCAATCAAAGCATCGATCCACTGGCCGCTGGTCGAACTCGTGCTTCAACTAGGACCCGACAGCGCAGTGCTGTGTTTTGCTGACCTGTGCTCTAAGGACCTCCACCATCGCCTTCAATTCCTCGACCTCGTCCTTGAGACTATTGTTCTCCTCACGTAACCGTTGATTTTCTTTCGTTACTGCGGCCGTCTGAGCAAGAGCATTATTGTCTGGCATCGATTGTCGTCGGGCAGCTTGTTTCTGGTGATGAACATAAGCCAGCTTGGCCTCTAACGTCTGGATTTGCCGTCGTGATGCACTGCAATATTATTGTTCCGTCAAATACAGCCTGGATATCATCCGATAACAAACATACCGTGCTTGCTCCTCCATTTCGGCATGTATGTGCTCATATGTTTGTAGCTGTAACTCCAGCTTTTTATATTTACTGAGCACTCCCTGAAGAAATTCCGTTTGCGCCTTGAACTTATGGACATCAGCATCCCTAGAATCTGACTTTGAACATGAGCACCTCAGAGAGAACGTGAAATCAACGCGCCATAGTTTTTGCAAGGTAGTCAGCTGGTTGATGCGCTTTTCATAGTCCTTCAGTCGATCCACCTTATATGCATCCTCCTTGATAGAAGTCTCCAATTGGATAAGCCGCCTTTCCGCTTCTGCCAGGAGCTTGCCTTGAGCAGTGAAGTGGCTCTATGTGGTGCGGACGTGAATTCTGTCAGTTTTATAATTGACTGAATAACAGCGCAAAATGATGCTCACCCGAACTTCCTTTTCAGCTGATCGAAGAGCTGCTGTTTCCGCCGTCCATGACCTCTTTTGCTCCCGCAGGTCTTGTAGTTTATTTTGAAGCTCTGCATTCCAATCTGCGTATTTCTGCTTTGCCAGTACTGTCTGCTCCTTGTGATCCTTGAGCTGACGCTGCAGCTGAGTGACTTGCATTTTGTACTCTCGTAACTTATTGTGCTGCAAACGCCAGAAGTCGTACAGATACACTGGTAATTGTATGAGGATAAACGCACCAAACCCTGCCTCTCGACCTCTGCATTTCTGCTCAATATTCGTTGTTCATACAGCCGTCCGATCCGTTTCACGTTCTCGCGCGTAAGCCAAAGTTCGAAGTTGAGTTCATTTTTTAACAGCAACACCTGGCGTTGTAAGCCAGAGATCGCTTCGGCTATGTGTGGGGGAATATCGTCATCCGAGTTTGCAATCCCAAGTAGTGCCGCACGAATTGGAGTTGATGATGATGCGTCCAAGGGGAAGAGGGTATGTGGCCAAACAGGCATCGTATCGATGATTTCTATGTCGAGATCGGACTTCAGAGCTATCGAGATGTGCACCATTTCTTGCAGAGAGACCTTTGGTTTTCCAGATGGCGCCTCAGCATTGCTTCGTACCATGGATTCATCTGCGTCGGCAGTCTCGACATCTGGAATGTCCGGCTCCTTGTAGTCAGAATGAGTCGTAGTCTCTTCACTTGACTGATTGGCTTGAAAGGCGCGCTCTCGAAAGAATAAACCGGAATTTCGAATATCAAGGAGCAAACATTCTGCTACGATTCTGGAGACAGAGTAATGTTGGAAGAACTCGGGCTCGCTGAGCTCAGACGTCGCATCACGCCATATAATCAGTGGGTGCGCGATGTGTTCACGGAAGAAAATCTGCAAGTAGCGATGCTCATGAGTTAGTTATCCATGTTGATAAAACAATGAGAAGACTACCTCGCTTTTCGTCTTGACTTGTTCCAGGTCGAATACCTCTTCCCAATCGATGCAGTATGGACTTTCTATATCATTGCCAACCATGTAAGCCACGGGGTCGCGCAAAAAATAGATGAGGTTGGATGGGAATAGGTAATAGAGGAATGAGAAGAAGCGTTGAGGTGAGGGAGCGGGTGACGCAGTAGAACTGAAGGTCAGCTCCAACCTTTGCCAGCCAAGTTCCGGCCGTAGATCCAAATAGCGAGAGCCTTGAATGATTTCCTGTGTAACCTGCTCATCGCCGTTGTCACCTGTTGGGTTTGACAAACCAAAACGGGACCCTTCTGCGCTGTGAAAATATGGTGTTTGACGCTCTTTCCAGCACATCACCCGCGCAAGTATAGCAAAAAGCCGAGGAAGCATGCGTTTCAGCTGTGCTGAGTCTTTGACGGCGAAGATGGGAAGTAATTTTGTAACAACGGTGAGGCCAATTGTACACGCAGTAGTTGAATTGTCAGCAAGCAGCGATGTCAGGATGCTGGACATAAGAGGATGAGCGGCCAGCACGGGAGCGTCCTTCTCAAAGGATGGTAGAGAAGTATATCGATTCAGCAGATTCAGAAGTTGTAGACGTGACGAAGGCGATGCGAAGCAATGGAAAACTTGAGTCAACAAATCCTACATTGCGTTGAGGTCATGTCTTCAAAGGTACCATAGCCAATTTAAAGGGACATACGTGCGGTTGCTCCATTCCAAATCTAACCAGTACGCTCTCCAAGTTTGACTTCCATACATTGCGTTTCTCCCGTTGTTCCTGAGGAAGCTCCGCCCACTCTAATATGTCGTCGCCTGAACCTTCATTATACGCATCCAAAAGATACAGATCGAGAATTCGCCGACGAAAGTCTCCGACTTTGTCGGTATAGTTCTGGTCTATGTTCTCCAGCGCTGCGATGACAAGGTCCTGGGCGTGCAACATGGCATCTCGAGGTAGCTTGGGCTCTCGGAGAGCAGGACGGAGGACAAGTTCAAACCAAGCAGAGATGAGAGAGGTGGATGATAACACGGGAAGAAGGTGCCGGAGGACAGCTAGGAATATCTCCGTCTGTTCGAGGGATTCATGGTTGACGGCATCGCGGTGTATGACCTGTAGCTCCTCCTCAAGACGATAGAGAAGTAAGTCGGGTTCTGTAGATGACGTACAGTGGAAGATGAAAGTATCAATTAGAGAAAGGACATCAGCGAGGGTAAATGACGGCGGGGAAGAGCCTAATAGCAATCGTAGCTGGCGAGATATATCAGTTGTCGACATGAAAGACCTATATCATTCGTGTGCGCCGCTCTTGGTCTCAGGCGAGTGATGCTCGAGGTCGCGGCGCGGGTTCGAACCCTGACAGGTAAGCTACGGACTCTGTAGACATAATATACCAGTACAGACGAAGAATCCGTTACCGATACCAGTTATATGCTCACTTGTTCATCTGAGGAGAGCTCATCGTACTGAGCACAGATGTGTCATTCAGGCATTTGTTCAAGTGTTCAAGACCTCAACCGGCATTTGCCGATCGAGTTCACCGTTGCTCTTATCACTGTCGACGACGAGTCCGTTGTCGAAAACCTCACCCAGCTGGTCATTCAAATGTGAGTGGAGCATCAGTACGGACCTGTCGACGCCTTGGTCTGCGTCTTGAACGACCAGAAATGGATGGATGGAAGCAAGGCTATCGGGGTGAAGCAATAACTAACATGTTGTTGAGACTTTAGATGTCGGCCACGATTGAGGAAGTTCACTCTGATCACTCTGAGCACGAGCACGAGCACGAGCACGACCTCAGCCTTGACCATGACGAGGATCCTGCTTCCCCTGCTGCACTGGACAAGATCCAGTCACGATCAGAGCGCAAAGCGCGGAAGGGGTTGTTGAGTTTGGGATTGAAGATTGTTCCAGGAATTACGCGTGTTACCCTCCGGAGGCCCAAGAACGTACGATATACTATGTTTTCTAGTGCATGAGACCCGCTGACTTCCATACAGCACCTCTTCGTAATTGCATCCCCAGACGTTTACAAGTCACAGAACAGCGATTGCTACATTGTGTTTGGCGAGGCAAAGGTACGATGATCTTCGCCGTCTTTACCTCGGATAACTTGCGATATTTACACCTATAGATGGAAGACATGAACACTCAGGCTCAGCTCAATGCCGCTCAGCATCTGGCACAGAGCGGAGCGGGTTTGTCTAACTTGGAGAGTTCGGGTGCTGCTCAAGGCGAGGATGACGATGACATCCCCGAGCTTGAAGCGCCAGAAGAGGAGGGCCCTGTGGACGAGACTGGTGTCGATCCTAAGGACATCGAACTTGTCATGCAACAAGTCAACTGCTCTCGTGCCAAAGCGGTGCGAGTACTTAAGGAAAGCGGGGGTGATCTCATCAATGCTAGTAAGATTCCTTCCTTTCGCATTATCTCATCTATATTCTGATCACTGCTCAGTCATGGCCGCAAGCGAGTGATATCAATCTATCGTCGTATTCTGTCGCATTGTAGTTCTGTATTTGCTCAAGCAATTTAGCCCTTTGGTACCTATGTCTCAAAGTATTGAAATTGAAAAGCTAGTATTTATCTGGCGCAACAAATTTCAAGTTTTCCAACGTCGCATCTCGATGTAGTAGTTCGACCTTTCCCAGCTGCTCTGCACGATCTCCATCCCCATCCTTCCATCCCCACCATCGTCCTCATCTGCAGGTGGTTTTGATCTTACTTGCAACCCCAGTTCATGCGCCGCTTCGCATGCAAGTTGTGTGAGTTCCCCCTCCTCAAACATGTGGTAGAACCGGTTGAACAACTTTGTATCTGCCTGGCCCAAGGATGCTGGTTCCTGTGTCTGTGGCATTGTCGACATCTCGCTTGACCGGAGAGCTCCAGAGCGTTTCGACATATCTTCGGGATTTCTGTGGGTCAGAACCCAGGGTACAAAAACGTCCAGTCCTTTGCTGTCACGATCTGACCTTGCTTGGGTTGGTATCGTTCTTTTGGATAGTTTGTCTTGTTCTACAGCCCAGACGTAAATGAGAACCCGGCCATGGTCGACGGAAACACATTCAAGCAATCGCTAGTCACAGTCATGGCCGGAGCAGAAAATGATTGGCACACAAAATCACCTTGATTGCTAACTTTCGGCGTTGAGACGTTGCTAGATGATGGATTGTCGCTATCGAGATAGTGTAGTCCTGTTATTGTCATGCTATCAGATATCTCTCACAGAGAGTCTGCACCGGCAACAACATACAAATGCCCCCTCTCTCCATCCATTCCCGAGCACATCACCGCAAACAACCTCTCTTATGATTCCATCGTCTCCAGAAAATCGAGCGATGCTTAAGAGATTTCGACTTTTATCCAAGCCGATGGTCCATGTGCTGCCTGGCCGTTCTATAGGGAGAGGGAGATACTTTCCATTTCCCGTGCCGGAGTCCAGTCCTACCCAACCAGTTGGTAATTCAGAAAGGAACTTGGCGATGATAGGCCATGGCTGTACTTTGCCAGCGTCATGCACCTGTGGGTCAGAGGTCTGAAGGGTAATGTCCATGAGCAGAATGCAGACCTTGTACCGTGTTGAAGAAAAGTGAGCTGCAATTTGGTCGTAGACTGCGTGGACATGCTTTTCTTCATACAGCTGGGGCTCGTCATCGACTACAGCGGAAGTGACCTTAGCGGTGGGCATGGTGCTCCTTGAAGGGGTTCAAGTTGATATATTGTTACTTGTCACAAGTACAGTACGTATACACACGAGCCACCAACTCTCTAGATAAACCCCATCTCCTCGTCCAAAAACTCCTGGAAACGGCTACCATTGAAAGGAGGGAATGGAACGAGGCCAGAGGCGTTGAAATTCAGGATTGTTCGCGCCAACGAACTAGAAAGTGTCGTCAGTTCTCTCCGACTTGAATTAGCTGTCCTCTTCTCTTACTCCACAGTCGATGACTCGAGATGTCCCAGGGCGGCTAGCGACAGCGCCAATTCTTCCTGGTGATTGTGCAGGAGGGTATTGTTGGGTACCACGATGAGTGGCTTGCTCTTGCGTAGAACATCAAGTATGGTTCCCGAACCTGCCAACTATGATCACCATGACCGTTGGCGGGACACGAGCGCTGTGATTTGACTAGCCTGCATGACTGATCACCAAGTCTGCCTCTTCAAACTCTTCTTCTAAGGACGGCTTGAATCTCCATATCTCTGCGTGTACCCCATTCTTTGTAATTGTCCAACAAGTTTCGTCGGCAGAGTGATCCATAACATGAGAATTCCCGCATTGGATGACGAGATTGGTGTATCCTCTCAGCAGCAGCGCGTTAAGGACAGGCTGTGAGGACGCTGCCTGCACGAGAGAATCGAATTTTGTTGACCCGACAGTCACGAACACCCGCATCAAAGCGGCATCATCCGAACGGTGGTAGTAGCCAACGCAACCGTCCCTGTCTGTTGCCACCGTTGATCTTATCAGTCTTAGGACCCAGACCAAATGGGATACACGCTTTGCGTTCTAGGTTACGTTCAGCATCACCGGCCAACGCATCGAGCTGATACAGTTATCGACAGGATGTGGAACGATGGGCGTTGCCATCACCTCTGGCCTACTAGCCAGCCTCGAATCTCAAGCTTCTCCCAACGGTTCTCATTGTAAGTGGGAGTCACATACGCCAGGGACTTCGACCCCAGTCAATGACCCCGAGGTCGACCCTTCACTACCCTCTCGTTTCATCGCATGTGTAAAACGCGAAGAAAGCCGCAAGCGCCTGCAAAGCGCTTTCGCTGCTCTCAGCGGTCTCGAGCCTACCGTCGAAATCGTCGTCGGCAGCAATGTTGCAGCTGTGAAGGAATCCGACGTCATCCTGCTTTGGTCGGTGCACGTCGTCCTTCTAACACGCCTTCTCAAACCAAAGAATACAGCTGTAAGCCCCAGTTGGTCCACACCATTCTGGACGAACCAGGAATCAAAGATGCGCTCTCTGAAAAGCTCCTCATCAGCATCCTTGCTGGTGTCACCATCGATCAGCTCTCTGCATTGGTTCTGCCAACAACCAAAGTCATCCGCGCGATGCCCAACACCCCTTGCAAAGTAGGTCCGCCGACATCTGGGCTGCAGCCGACACTAACATCTCACAGATCCGAGAAGGCATGACCGTGGTGTCGACGCCACCGCAGTTGGACTCTGCGGAGCTCGACCGCACCATTATTCTCAAAATCTTCTCTTCCATCGGACGGTGTCGCTTCCTCGACGAAAAACACTTCGACGCTTGTACAGCACTATCAGGTTCCGGCCCTGCCTTTGCGTGCATCTTCCTCGAGGCAATGGCGGATGGTGGTGTGATGATGGGTTTGCCGCGAGCAGAGGCCCTTGAACTTGCCGCACAGAGTAAGTCCAGCTCATCGAGCAGCGCTGTTGACATGTTCGCCTGAATGTATTGCATCTTAGCGCTGCAAGGCGCTGCGAGGATGTCGTTGCAGCCCAACACACATCCTGCACAAATCAGAGATGCAGTCACAAGTAAGCCTACGTCTCACAGTTTCTTTTATCTGCCTTATTATCCTTGTTTAAGCGCCCGGAGGCTGTACTATTGCTGGCTTACTGACATTGGAAGATGGAAGGGTGAGATCTACCATTGCTCGTGCAATCCAGGTTGCTACGGAGAGAGCAAGCGAACTAGGGCAGCCAGCCAAAAAATGAAATCTATTGGATTGTATAACTCCCATATTAAACCCAATCCATCTAAAATTGACGACATAAAAGTGTTGTTACCAGGATACACTAATTGGTGGAAAGCAATCCTCCCTATAAAAGGATATAGTCCCTTCGCATACTCAATCACGCCCCATATATAAGGGATGGATTGCCAAGGAACGGACGGAATTAAACATCTCTCTTGCTCCTATAAAATGAGAACTAAGCGCATGGGTATTGACGCTGTCCAGAGTGTTAAGGAGCGCATGCAAGAATACAGTATCGCCAGAAGGCGTTGCACAAACCACAAATCAAAGTCTTTTATGCCTGCAGACCAGACATGGAAGCCCACCATACTTGATAAAGGCAAGAAATATACCACAAGTACAACATAGAGTCCCTGTAAGATCACCAGTGACAAACTTTGTGCTCACGTATTCAATGTGCCCTGCGTGTGAACCATCCTTGACGTATGAGTAGTAACTCATCCCATAGGGGTGACAACGAAGGCAATTTTTGGCACAGGCAACGATGTGTAGCACATCAAAAGGTAATCTTGCTCGCAAGAATGGACGACTTTTCGTGGGGTAGTCAAAAAGACGTCAAAGTGAAAGGAGCTGCTGACTGGGCGGGTTCTTCATGATGCTTTCATATAACGATGGCGTATTTGAGACCAAAATATGACGATGCCTTGTAAAGTACATATGCAAAACCTGTCACAACACCGGATCAGCGTCACTCAATGGATAGAGTGATTTTGCACGTACCATCCGGTACCAACCAGAATTACCGGTCTTGAGAGAGAAGAGACAATAGTTGAGTATCAAATACCGTTCTGTAAAGTAGAGAAACTCACAGAACTCGTGTGTCTCATCGGTTCTTTTGACTGTTTGCTGGTAGTGAAAGCAAAAAAGTCGTGTTAGAATTTGTAATCTTTACAGCCGAGCCAAGAACTGAGCCAAACAAACACCAAATAATTTACCTTCCATGCTTCTTCGAAATCTACCGGGAGGATCACATAGCGATTTTTGCGCACAGCTACGGATATGAACTATATCAGGAGCAACGGAAGACAGATAATAAGGCGCTCATACCTTGCAAACCAGCTGCTTGCACGATGGATGCAATCTCAGCAGATGAGAGGCGGTCCGGCCGTGAAACATCTATATACAGTCAGTAAGCAGCTGCCCATAAAACCTCGAACAAATACATACAGTCCTCCAGGTCCACATCTGGCCCAAGGTTCATTTTGCTCGTTACCGTTTGGAAAATCAGACGTCTTTCCCGACGCGATGGTAGAGGGAACTCGATCTTCCTGTCAAGGCGACCTGGGCGAAGCAGCGCGGGGTCCAATGTATCCGCCCGATTCGTAGCCATAATTACCTAGGAGGGCAGTTCGTAAAGGAGTGTTATGGGCTGGCTTCTGATACATACCTTCACGTTACTCCCTTGGTCGAAACCGTCCATCTGGTTCAATAGCTCGAGCAAGATGCGTTGTACCTCGCGATCCGCACCAGTCTGGGCATCGAAACGTTTTGTAGCGATGGCATCGATTTCGTCAATGAAGATGATGGCCGGGGCGTTCTCGCGTGCTAGCCGGAAGACGTCCCGTACCATACGGGGGCCCTCCCCAAGGTACTTCTGCACGAATTCCGAGCCAACAACGCGGATGAAGGATGCGGTAGTATGATGTGCAACTGCTTTAACAAGCATGGTCTTGCCCGTACCTACACAAGTGTTGAGACGTTAAAAGTATTCAGCTAGTCGATCACCTACCGGGAGGTCCATACAGCAATACTCCTCGCGGAGGGTCGATACCAATCTTCTTGTACAAGTCGAAATGCGTCAGAGGTAGCTCGACGGCCTCCCGAATCTCCTGCTTCTGTAAATCCATCCCACCAACATCCTGATACGCTACATCGGGTTTCTCTTCTTTGCCAAGCATAGCAATAGAGCTGTCGGCTTCAGGTGGTAGGATATCGACGAGGGCATTCGAGTGGCGGTGGAGTGCGACACTCGAGGAAGGTTTGAGGAGTTCACGATCCAGTGTAGAGAGTATGCGCACGACATAGTTGGAACCTGTTGTTGAGCCAACGATGCCAGTATGCTGATCTATGGGTTCGAGAAACTGGCCGATGACAAGAGGGACGGATTGAATACGCTTGACCTCCTCTTGCGCTCGGATGAGCTCGCGCTTGAGGTTGGCCTGCTCGTCCTTGATGTAACTTTCTTGGATTTCAAGCATCTCAAGGTGTCGTGCAAGTTTCTTGTACTTCATGTACAAGTCCTCTTCTTGCAGCTCTTGGTATAGAGCAGTCTTCTCGGTCACGACGGACTCAAAGGTAGGCTCCTGCAATGAACGGTTCAGTAGCAAAGGCATAGGAAGGATGAATGTCGGACCTCTTTCTGAATCTGCATTCCAATGTCGTCCGCCATGTTGGAAAGGTAGTGAGTGGGTATTGTACAAGTCTGACGCTGACGCGGCTTGACGCGTCTTGGATGTGTGGGAAGATTATGCCTTTGTGAGAACAACGGGAATTATAATAGCTCAGCGCTCAGCCACTCTGGCTTAGCAGTGTCATTCATGGCCTCTGTCGTCACTCCTTTAGACCAGCCTTCCAATTATAAAGACTCACAATCACGAGTCGATCGCCAGAAGCAATACGAGCTGCTTTCAAAGTCTACCACGCTATATGCACGTTCTTCATACACTGTAGTCTGCTCAGAGGCTGACTGTCTTGCCATTCGCAGATTGGCAACTTGAGCTTCTTCACCACAGAAGAGCAGATTTATGATATATTCTCCAAATGTGCCAATCCAGAAGACGGTGGAGGCGTGAAGAGAATTATTATGGGCCTTGACCGGAATACTAGGTTCGTCTCCAATCCCCCACTTTGTACATCTGCGACCAACATCTCTCCAGGACTCCCTGCGGCTTCTGCTTCGTAGAATTCTACACACATCCCGAGGCGTTAGCGACCATGCGATACATAAGCGGGACGAAACTCGACGAGCGCATCATTCGGTGTGACCTTGATTTAGGCTATCGGGAGGGCCGACAGTTCGGTCGCGGTAAGAGTGGCGGTCAAGTAATGCGATTCGTTCGCACTACACGGGCAGTGATCATTCTTACAATCCTTGAAATAGGTCCGCGATGAACACAGACAGGACTATGATCCAGGTCGGGGAGGCTGGGGCGCACAGGCACAGCGACTGGAGATCGAGAGAAGGCGCGAGGTGGAGGCTAGGTATGCAGACATTGACCAAGGTGGCCCAGTTGCTGGTGGTGGCGAAGATTGGAAGGAACAACATGCCGCGCCAGAGTCTACACTCAAACGTGGACGGTCTCCCGAGGATGATGGGGATGCTGCCAGACAGGTATTGTCTCAGCTTTCTTGAAGACAGAGAGACTTACTTCATCCGTCTATAGCGCGCCCGCGTGGAAGAACGTGATCTTGAGACTGGTAGGATGTAACCGTTTTTCTCGACTGCCCATGTTGTGAGCTGCCATTTAGTGCGCAAGTCTATAAGCATTTTTGTAATAGCGTGAATCGTATATTATACTACGAAAACTAGCCAAGCCATCAATGTATTATTTGAGCTCGCAGGGGGAACCTGTCATTCCAAGACTCCGGCTGGAATAATGTCATGTGGAGATTGCGCACCAGTCGGTACGCCTCTGACTTGGAATCAAGCCTGACGAGAAAGCTCGACAACGATGACAGGTATCGCAGGCTATGAATAAAAGGCGACTCTTTGAGTTTGGAAGACCGTGAAATATGGGTAACACTGACTTCTCAAGCTTGACAATTGCTGCATCTCCACTCGCCAACTTGTAATCCTTCAAGAAAGGCCTCATGGCATCAAGCGTCATTCGACTGGGCAGGCCAATGATGATGACACTTTCATCGACTTCTGAGATGCCACCCTGACTTCCATTTCCACTGACGATAGCACGCATGGCAGCCTCACTCCGTCCTTTCTGGCCGCGCATACGCAGATTTGGCTCGGCCGGGGGCGGGCAAGTGTGTACGGTTGTGGGCAACCCGAAAAACGTTAGTTTCTGGAGTTTGGCTAGCGTGCTCTCCAGAAAATCTGGATGTGACACTGTCAGATACGCGCCACCAGAGGCCGAGAAACGGTGGTAGTCAAGTGCAACTGAAGACTTGTAAGTATATAAGCGGTTGTCTGGATAGAAATTAGCACCTCTTTTGACATTCTCAATTTTGTATTTCATCAGCGTTCGTTGTATGTCGATAGGAAGGACAGTACGCGGGAGGCCGTTCAGCCGTATGTGTGTCGCTGAATGGTCTAGGAAGACTTGTGAGTAGAAGCATGAACGATACGTAGAGACTGGCTCACATCTGGGATCCTTCTTCCACGCCTCACGGCTTGCTCGTCTACCCAATGTAGCAATTTGAGACATAGCCACACACGAAGTAAGCAGAAATCTCTGCACACCGTACTCAACGTCTAGCGTTGAACGGCGTGATAGGAATGACGAAGGACGGAATGGCGCCAGTGCACAGGCATGTTTTCGGAAGAAGTTGTCACGTGATCCTTCTCTGTTCGAGCTCGCCGCTCTGCACACATGATGATGGTCTTTTAGACCACACACCTTCACTATGTCTTCAAGGCACGATCACCGCCGTAAAGACAGAAGCAGAGAAAGAGACGAGGAGGGTAGACGGTATTCCAGATACAGAGACGATCGTGGCAGAAACCGCTCACGCAGTCCACCGCGACGGGGTGCAGACCGTCGACCAGGTACGTCCATACCTTAGTGACTAAGGCAGTCCAGCTCATTTTTGTCCTTGCTTTGGCAGCAGCGCGAGATGACAGACGAGGCAACGATCGAGATCGGGTCCGGCACGACGACCGCGGTAGAAAGGATCATGACCGTGACGACCGCAGCGACTATGCTCGGAGAGATAGCGAAAAAAATAAAGAAAAGGACAGAAGATATACGAACAGGGATCGCAGCAGGCGAGATCTGGATCCCGACCAGGACCGCGAGAGAATCCCCGAAATAGAGAAACATCCTCGAGATATGCGTGACCAGGACGTGGAAATGAAGCGCGAAGGTGAAATCCACAAGTGTCATTGGTATGACTTGATATATGAATATCATGCCATAGATGTTGCAGGTGTATCCCCTGCCGCTGGATCGTCCTCAAATACTGTTCCCCACCATGAGAATATTTCAGTTGAGTCTGACGAAGAAGGTGAAACAATGGATGCAACCAATGCCGCTGACGAGGCTATGATGGCCATGATGGGGATGTCTGGCTTCGGCTCGACCAAGGTATGTCAGGACAGTGTTCCTTAAAGATGTAGCTTATAGTCTTTTTGGGTTCCAGGGCAAGCATGTTGAAGGCAATCAGGAGGGGGCCGCAAACGTCAAGAGATTGCGCACATGGAGACAATATATGAACAGGTACATTTTGTCTTTTCAAAAGCGCTGCGGCCGAACCCTAACGATGTATCGACAGACGTGGAGGATTTAATAGGCCGCTAGACAAGATCAAATAAAGGCACAATTAGGTCTTTGCTGTTTGTTATTATCGTTGAACTTCCGCAAATCTTCTTGTGAGTGGTTGTCCCGATTTCCCACAATTAGCGAACAATATCAGGATTCTGGGCACTCGCAAGTCGAGATTTGTGATGGCAGGTTTTTATGGACTTGAGGCGTACTCATCTATTTAAGAATGGGAGTCTACTTAAGAATGGGAGGACGATTGGTAAGTGGTCCCATATTAGGGAAAAACTGAGTGTAATGAGGCCAACATGTAGTTTTTTTGAGTTTGAAGTGCTGCTGCTAAGACTGTCCTCCCCTGGTGTGGTGTGCTGTGTGTGGCAGTGCAGCACATGTGTGGCAACATGGCATGTACATGGCAGTTGTGCCAGTGCATGTGTCCTGGCTTTTTACAACTGCTCATGCTCACCATGGCCATGGCACCTGAGCCCCTATACTGCATGTGTTGGCTGCCCACCACCACCATGTGCTGCATAGGCTGGCTGGTCACACCCTAGCCTTCACCCCCACACTGCATGCAATGGCTGCACCCCACTGCCACATGCTGCATGTGCTGGCTGTTGAACATTGTCATCACACCTGAGCCTGGACCCCTATGCTGCATGTAGTGGCCATCACCACCACCATGTGCTGCATAGGCTTGCTGGCTATCTTTTTTATTATAACAAAAAGCAGGAGCTGACTTATTTGCTCTCCCCAGACTATACTGAAACAGCATGTGGTCCCCTACCTGCCCACATGGCCACCATCCAAACAGCATGCCATGCACAGCCCAGTACCACAACCCCACCATGGTGCACCCAACAGGCACTGTGCAGCTGAGGTACTGGCCAGCAACTGCACAGTGCATGAGGCTGCATGGGCATGCACTGCCCCTGGCTGTGCATGTTATGGCAGTGGTGGTGGCATATCCCTTTGGAGATGCACCAGGACCATCACCACCTGCCACATTGCCTGCGAAAGATATGGAGGACATGTGGTTGCTGAAAACATTCACTGACCGAATGAAGACTAGCTGGTACTGGCTCAGTTGTGCATTGTTTTCATCTACTTTTGTACATGTGTCTGTGTCTTCAGGAACCATTCCCCACAGTTCCATCAATCTCAGTTGACCCAAAATCTACTCTGGCATCCCCAACATGGTCTACAGCATTGGGTCTCATGACCACCTGGAGATGGGCACCCAACTTATCATCAGTGAAGTGGCCAAGGCAGTGTGCCATGTTGCATCCCTCTTTGGCAGGGACAAAGGCATAAGCTTGATATAGAGAAATGGAGCCCTACCTCTGTACCAGTTGGAATCTGATTTGCAAGCTGTGATATCACTTCACAACAAGTTCGGGGTTGTCCTGTACTGGGAGGTGTTGCATCACAGATGTACCTTTCCAGTGACAACAATGACACTGGAACCCCAAGGTCACTGGCAGCTTGGTGTCCCAGATGGTGAGGGGTATAGTCAAGCTATGTTGCCACTGTGATGTTACATTGATATGTTGGCCCACTGGCAGATCAAGCAGGCCTTATTGACAGGTCAACCCATGTTCTCACATGATGAGATGCAAGTTTTCTTGAATGAGTTGGCATTCAAGGACACCATTATGAAGAGGACATGGCAATCACACAAAGTCTATTGGGCAATCCTGTACATGAAACAGTGGTTGGACAATCATATTGGCATGGAGCTGAACCCCCTGGATAACTTACCTGCCCATCTGGTCAAGGTATTGAAGATGGATACCTTCTACATGGTTCAGCATCAAAAGGTGCACTGTGCATCATCTGCGCACCCATCTTCATCATGGGTGTGCTCTGCAGCACTGTGCATGTGCTATTTGTTGCACATGTGCTCACAGAGCTGTCATTGTTGGATCTGTGAGTGGAGGCACTCTCACCATGTGCTGTGCTGCTCACTGACCTGCATGCACAAGGGGTGGAGTTGCACACTGCAGGGCTCAACCCTGCAGTGGTCAGGCACCAGCTGGTTGGCATGGGTGGTGCCCAACAAGCTCCCTGATGCTCTACCTTGGGCTATATGTTTTGCTTGGGCAGTGGCAGTATATCTTGGAGCTCTAAATGGCAAGCCACCACCACCTCCTCGACTTGCAAGGCTGAATACATGGCTGCTCACCATGCAGGAAAAGAAGCATTATGGTTACAGTCTGTCTGTACCCTACTTGATCTCCCTCCCCAAGCTCCAATGCACATTGCATGTGACAACCAGGGGGCAATCTGGCTTACACAAGACCAGTCTTTCCATAACCACATGAAGCACATCAATATACATTACCATGTGGTGCACAAAGTGGTCAATGCCCAATGCATACATTACTTCTATATCCCCATGTCAGACTCCTATCACTGACCTTATTCCCTACCATTATTTTATTCTTTTCTTTCTCTTACTTTAGATCATCTGATTAGATAAGATCTTCATATTATCTCTTTTATCTTATCCTGTCAGATATCTTACTTACAGTCATTACAGTCTTCTCAGGGATTGTTCCCACAGCTGCTGTGCATCTGTAAGCTGTGTTCCCACACATGCTGTGCTTTAGTTACTGCTTGACCTGCCCTTAGTTACTGCACCTGGTCCATGTGCCGATCCATAGTACTATAAGTAGGGAGGTAGCTAGACAAATAGACTCCAGCTTGTTACAGCTGGTTCATCCCCTTCTTCTATGGCTGAGTCCTCTCATCCCTTGGCCTAGATCCAAGGCAGCTCCCAGTAAGCCTCTCCAAAGGAGAGCAGGGATACGTCAGGAGTCAGTGGTCTCATGCTACGGATGTCCACCATAGGCTTGACAATCCTGACACCCCAGCTCTCTCAACATAGCTGACATTTTTACCAAAGCACTTTCACACATTGCCTTTGTGCAGCATCAGCAACATCTGGGGTTGGTAGATGTACCAGATACATGTTGAGGAGGTGACACTCCAACTTGAGGAGGAGTGTTGGAATCAGAGCATTCATATTGTGTGTCCAAGTTGAAGTGTCACGATGTCTTCTATTCATGTATACATGACAGGTGTTGTTTCTCTCCTTGTTTCATCCATTCTTTTTTGTACCATTTGCAGTATATGCAACACACATGTGATTGCATAGTCTCTCACATGTGATTGTATTTCTCACTATGCTGCATATGTATAAATACCTACCATGTCTCCAATACCCTCCCTCAGTCATTTCCATTATTGACTGAGGTGAGTTATATCCTGTTGTACTTAATTGCACTTCACTGATCGCATCTATAGCATTCCACTATAGGTACAACAATTAATGCAGTCATTTCCATTATCGACTGAACATTCCACTATAGGTTTCTAAATCCTTTTCTCTTTATAGTACTTAAGTATTTACATACTTAAGTGTGAGCTTAGCTCCAAGTACTATAAAGACTTATCTTTTTCCTTTTCTTCTTTATTTATTATAACATTTACTTGCTAAGGACTATTACTATACAATTAGCAAGGACTCACCTTTCTCACCTTTGTTTATCTTTGTTTACTTCTTGTTCATTTCATGCTTGTGGCTGAGCCACTTACTATGTTCATGGATGTGTCTTAGGTCATGTGACTTTGTTGATTGCTGCACAATCATTGTTAATCCATGAACCTTATTTACTTGTACTATCTTGAACACTCTGGATTTGTATAAGTAGTGGAAAGACTGGTGGTCTTAAACCCCAGTCTTGCCAACTTCACAATCTAGGGATTCTCCTATACTGTGCTTGACCTAAGATCACTACCAACTCACTTCACTCTAAGAACTAAGTCCAAGATCTCTAAGTCACCAATAAGTGTTGCTAAAAGGCATCCTAAACTCATCACTCTGGATCCTTGTTTAGTCATCAGCAGTATCATCCTCATCATTATCTCATTGATCCCTCTCTTCATTGTCATCAGAAATGCTTACTATGCTTATCAAGTGCATATCCACTACCTTGTTACCAGGGGTATTGTTATAGCAAACCTTCCCTAAGACTGTCCAATAGGCCACTCTTAACAATTATCTTCTTTCTACAGTTGGCTGTACTTGTTACGGGGCACTTGCTTTGGCACCTCGTAACAGTTTTCTTTTCTTTTTCTTTTTCTTTTATTTTATTTTACTTACTATAGGCATAGTATTAACTACAGCAGTGAGCTTAGCTCCTACTTATAGTAAGGACTCATTCCTTTTCTCTTTTATAGTACTTAAGTATTTACATACTTAAGTGTGAGCATAGCTCCAAGTACTATAAAAGACTTATCTTTTCTCTTATCTTTATTTATTTATTTATTATAACATTTACTTGCTAAGGACTATTACTATACATTTAGCAAGGACTCCTCTTTCTCACTTTTATTTACCTTTGTTTATGTCTCGTTCATTTTGTGCTTGTGGCTGAGCCACTTATATCACATGGACGTAACTTACTGCACTTTACTGCGCAACCTTACTATACTTAGAACTCTCATTTTGTATAAGTAGTTGAAAGACTGGTGGTCTTAAACCCCAGTCTTGTCAACTTTGCAATCTAGGGATTTTCCTTTACTGCACTTGATCTAAGCTCACTACAAACTTGCTTAACTCTCTAAAGAACTAAGTCTAAGATCTCTAAGTCACTGTAAGTGTCACTAAGACATCTTAAACTTGTCACTCTGGATCCTCATCTAGTCATTGGTGGAATCATCCTCATCGCTATCTCATTGATCCCAATCTTCATCATCATTAGGAACATCTATTACGCATATCAAGCATGTATCCACTACCTTGTTACCAGGGGTATCATTACAGATCTTCCCTAAGACCGTCCAATAGGCTGCTCTTAGCAGTACTCTTTCCAAGCAACCTCCTTCAATAGCTGCACCAAGTGGTGGTCCATGTGAGGTGCACACTAAAGCAGTGAAGTCACAACTAAAGAGAGAGGGAATGGGCTAAGGGATGAGACAATACACCTTAGAGTAGTCACACTGTATAGTGGATATCTCAGATGTATAAAGCTGAAGAGCTATCTACTACATGAGAGTCTTTATATACTACAGGGATCAGCACACAGGCCATGTGCTGTCACTGTAGGGCAGGTGTATGTAAATAAGATGTGCAGCATTGCACTGCATCAGTAAGTGTCTGTGGGAAATGTAGTCATAAATGTATAGTAAGCAGCCTGATGACTAAATGAACATGAGTCATAGATAATCGCAATAAGATCTACTAATGATCTGATAAGATGAGATAAGATATCTCTAGTAGATCTTGAGCAATAAGGATGAAAGAAATCGTAAAATGAAGAGAAAAATAAGTACATCCTGACAAATACCCCCTGTCTTAGGGCAAGATGACTTGGCAAGCAAAGGAAACTCCCACAGATCCAAAACCTTTATCTCCACATTGTGTATCATCTAAGGAAATAACTTCTTTGACTTTAGCCAGAGATATATGTTCTAGGATCAATTGAGCAATTCGGTCTTTGATGTTGACAATAAAGTCAGTATCACCAAGATTGATGAGTAGAATCTTTACTGGTCCACAATAATCTGAATCAATTACTCCTGCTCCAATATGAATTGAGTTTTTGACAGCCAGACCACTGTGAGGAGCAATACATCCATAGCAGTTGTCTGGTATAGCCAAGGAGATTTGAGTATCAACCAGTTTCTGACCATGTGCAGGAATTACAATTTCTTCTGTGCTGTAAAGATCTAATCCAGTGGCATGCTCTGATCCATGAGTGGGTAAGGTGGCTAATTCAGAAAGTTGTTTGATGGGAATGGAACAATGTTGAATAGATCGAATAGCAGTGGGATGTTTGATATGGAATTCTTTAACCAGTTTGGGTATGTCTTTGATCATAGTATGTGCTGGTTCCCAGGAATTTTTGTCTTCTGGGTAATTTTTCCATTTGATAAGATATTGAACATGTCCACAATATTTTCTGCTGTTTAAGATCTTTTCAACTTTGTATTGTTCAACATTATCCTTGATGATAGGTGGTGGAGGGATTTTCATGACTTGTTCCAGGATGTCATTTGGAGAATACAGTAATAATTTGATGATGTGAAAGATAGGATGGATTTTCATGGATTTGGGCAGTGCTAATTTGTAAGCATTGTTTGAAAGCACTTTGACAATTGAATATGGTCCCAATCTTTTGTGATCCAATTTCTGAGTTGGTCATCCTGTCTGTATGTTAGATGCATCTAACCAGACTTTATCTCCAATTTGATATTCAGGAGTTTTTCCCTTGTGCGTGTCATAGTATTTCTTCATGTCATCAGCTGCTTTCTTTAGTGCTGATTCTGCATCTTCCCTTGTCCTCTTCAACCCTTCAACAAAATTTTCTACCAAATCAATAGTGGATGCCTTGCCTGGTTTGAATCCCATATGTGGATTTTGTCCAGAGTTTAGCATGAAAGGAGAGTATTTGGTGGAAGTGTTAATTCTGTTGTTATAACAGAATTCTGCCATTGGCAGCCAATTCATCCAATCTGATTGATGATGATCTATGAAGATATGGAGGTATTGTTTGATTTCTTGGTTAATCCTCTCTGTTTGACCATCTGTTTGTGGATGATATGCCATAGATAGGGCTGTTTTAATGCCCAATAACTGGTTTAACTCCTTCATCATTTTAGAAGCAAATTGGGGACCATGATCAGATAAAATCTTTTTGGGTAATCCATGATGCTTCCAAATGTTGTCTCTGAACAATCATGCTATGCCTTTGGCAGTGATGTCAGATGTTGTTGCTACTGTGTGAATCATCTTTGAGAAACGATCAACAACCACTAAGATCAAATCATATCCTTGGCTGTCTGGTAATTGTGTAATAAGGTTGGTGGATATGATTTGCCAAGGATGATTGGGTATTTCATTTGGAGTCAATTCTCCTTGTGGTTTCTGCATGATTGTTTTTGTTCTTTGGCATATGTCACAACTTTTGACATATTTTCCAATGTATGCCACCATTCCTTTCCACCAAAATGTCCTCAACACTATCTCCAGTGTTCTCCATTGCCCTGGATGTCCTGCGATTGGGGTGTCATGACATTGTTTGACGACATCTGCTCTACAGCTATCTGGGACAAGGATTTTGCTTTTGTATGTAAGCAGTCCTTTTTTGTTTTGTCCCCATCCTGCTATGGTAGCTGTTTTGCATTTGTCTGCTGATAGTTCTACCCACATCTTGACATCTCCATCTTTCTCCTGTTCATCTGCTATCTTTTGTAGGAGTGGAGTATTGTTTGTCAAAATTGCTTGTATGTGATTTGATTTTGTGAAGAATTCTGGTTTAAGCAATATGACATTCTCATTGTCATGTTCCATCCCCTCTTTATGATCCACTCATCTTGAGAGAAGATCTGGTTTGGCCAAACTCTTTCCCAGTTGGTGGGAAAGGTGAAAGTTGAACCTAGAAAGAAATAGAGACCATCAGGCCTGGTGATGGTTCAATTTCTGGGCACTCATAAAGTACTCTAGGTTTTTGTGATCCGTGAGGATCTTGACTGTACAATCTGTTCCTTCTAGATAGTGTTGCCATTGCTCCAACACACGTATGACAGCTAACATCTCTTTGTCATAGATGTCATAATTCCTCTCTGCCAGTGACAATCCTTTGCTTATGTATGCAACAGGATGCCACTTTTCATCATCTCTCATCTGTGATAACATGGCACTGGTAGCATATCCTGAACTATCTGCTTCTATGAGATAGGGGTGATGAGGTTCAGGGAAGACCAAAACAGGTTTTGAGCATAACACTGTTTTAAGGTTTTTGAAAGAATCTTTTTGTTCCTGATCCCAATGCCATTTGCTATCTTTTTGTAAAAGTGTATTCAGGGGTTTTGCTATATTGGAAAATCCTTGAATGAAGTGACGATAAAAGTTGGTAAACCCTAAGAATGAGCAAACTTTGGTGACCAAGGTTGGAACAGGCCATTCAGCTATCCCTTGGACTTTGACAGGATCCATCATAATTTTGTCAAAGGATATTTTAAGGCCAAGGTGATCAATTTCCATTTTCTCAAAATCGCATTTTTCAGGTTTCAGATAGAGTTTGTTGTTGCATAAAATTGTGAGGACTTCTTCAACTATGTGATGGTGTTCTTCCATTGTAGTGGTGAAGATAAGGATGTCGTCCATATAGACTACTACCTTGCCCCTAGCGATGAGTTCTCTAAAGAGATGATTCATCATAGTTTGGAATGTGGTGGGGCTATTGGTGAGTCCAAAGAACATAACAAGAGGTTCATATAGGCCTTTGTTTGTGATAAAGGCAGCTTTCCATTCATCTCCTTCCTTGATACAAACATTGTTGTATCCCCATCTGATGTCAAGTTTGGTGAAATATTTAGCACCTTTGAGTTTGTCTATCAATTCTGAAATAAGTGGTAAGGGATAGGTGTTATGAGGCACTTGCTTTGGCACCTCATAACGCGTTTTTTCCTTTTTTCTTTTTCTTTTCTCTATCTTACTTACTAGTAAAGTGTAGTATTATTACTACAAGTGTGAGCTTAGCTCCACTTTACTTAGTAAGGACTTATCCTTTTCTTTTCTCTTTTATAGTACTTAAGTAATTACATACTTAAGTGTGAGCATAGCTCCAAGTACTATATTAAGACTTATCTTTTTCTCTTTATCTTTCTTTTATTTATTATAACATTTACTTGCTAAGGACTATTACTATACAATTAGCAAGGACTCTCCTTTCTCGTCCTTATTTACCTTTGTTTATCTCATGTTCATTTTGCACTTGTGGCTGAGCCACTTATACCATATGGACGCGTACTTACTGTGCAAAACTGCGCAATGTTACTATAGTTAGATCTCCAGTTTAGTATAAATAGTTGACAGACTGGCAGTCTTAAACCCCAGTCTTGTCAACTTCGCAATCTAGGGAATCTTCCTTATACTGTGCTTGATCTAAGCTCGTCAATCACTCGCTTCACTCTCTCTGAACTAAGTCAAGAACTCTAAAGTCACTAGAACGTCACTAGATCTCTTGCACTCGTCATCCTGGATCTTCGTATCATTATTGGTGGAATTATCCTCATGACCATATCGTTAATCCCATTCTTCATCATCATCAGGAAGCTCTATTACGTTCATCAAGCCAATATCCTAACCTTGGTTACCAGGAGTAATATTCTAGACCTTCCCTAAGACCGTCCAATAGGCCACTCTTAGCACTTTGACAAGACTCCACACTCCTCCTAACAACCACCCGTGCTTCTAGGAAGCACACACCTTCACCACGGATTCAAATCTCTATGGAGATTACCATCAACAACTCCTCCCTGCCAACACTATCACCCTAGAAGTAACCGACTGCTTGTGGCCCGATTACCTCCAATACGACAGCACCAATAAACTCTTTTATGTCAACAACCAACTCATTTACTTCACTCGTACCAGTCAAGAACCTCAGACAGCATACCATAATGGGTATCCAATTACCACCGATACATTGCTCCTTTCAGCAAATATCCACTGAGAAATCTCGCTAGATACCGACGTTTGTCAACAACATAGACAACTACTTGGAAACCATGTTCCCGTCTCACTCGAACAATATACCAATAAGGAAGACAAGTTTACATTCTATGACAAACACAACCAGTGGATCTACGAAGCCTTTGACGACCCAGATGAGAACCAAGTTATCATTTGCTGGCATTCTGAGAACCCATCAGACTACAATTACATCAAAGTATATCCCAAACAAGTATCTTCATTACCCACGATCCCCGAATACCAACAGAGCCTTATTCTAAGATCAAGACCTGAATCTCGCACAAGAACTCCATCAGGACCCCCAGAACCAAGAACGCCCATCAACATTCAGGAAC
>QLPN01001140.1:0-12743 GCA_003314395.1 Albatrellus ellisii
CAAATTGCAATGCAGATGCAACACAATAGAGAACACAACACAATGCAATGGAGAATGCAATGCAATAGTAAACACAACCTATGAGGTATGCACACTTTCTTGACTTGAGATATGTGGAGGGAGGGGTGGAAGATGCTTTTTGCAATCTGAAGTCTAGCTCCAAGGCTGGAGCACAACAAAACAAAACGGAAAATTTACAGTGCAGGGTTGATCATAGGGATATTAAAATGAGGTGGAGTCTGGATGTGAGCAAATAAAGTATCATACTATAATGGATGAGCAAAAGAGGAAAAGTGCCAATTGCACCAAATGCTGACTTCATGACTTGTGACTCCATGGTTACTTTGGCAGGCCTGGACCATGCCTCAACCTATACATCCTATCAGTCCTGCTCCTTGTCAGCTGAACCCAGTCCTATAGTCTGACACCTAAGCAAATGTGGATTGATATGACTGTGGATGATTGTCACATGCAGCATGTTGATGTCACTGTGTTTGCCTGCTGTCACTGATGGTCATTTTCTGGCATCACATGTGTATGATGCTCATCATCTCCTCCAAACTGAAATCTTGACTGTCCACAGTCAATGCAGTTGGATGCAAGACACAGCCAGAAGGGATGACTCATAGGGTGATGGTGCAGGCAGAGTGAATGAATGAGTGGACAAGGCAGAGCATCAGTGGGTGGATAGGTGGGTATAGAGATGCTCCCCAAGGTGCAGTGAGGCACAACACAGATGAGGTGGGTATAGGATAATCATTGCCAAATGTGGGGGAGCTGACACAGGAAGAGGGTAGAATGTGACTGGGGATGGTGTGTGGGGATGCGATGGATGGTGAGCATAGACATGAGGTGGGAATGGGCAAACTGGAGGGGAAACCAGAGCACAGTAGAAGGAATAGGTGGGAAAATTAGAGTGCAAGGGGGAGGGCAGGGGAGTAAAAGAAAAGAGACTAGAGATTTTTTGTTTTTGTTTTTTTGAGGTTTTGGAGATGGAAGAGGAGGAGGGAGACAGACAGAAAAAAATTGAAAAGGCAGTGCAGAGCAGAGAGGGAACATGTAAAGGTGAAATAGAGCAATATTATGGTGAGTGAGAGCAAAAGGGCACAAAGGAAGAGGAGAATGGAGGCTGTTTTTTTATTTGAATTTAATTTTAAAAAATTATTATATTTACTTTTTTGGTGTTTTGGGTTTTTGTTGTTGTTGTTCAGCAAGATAAAGAAAAAGAGAAAAATGGAAATGCAAAAGGGAGTGAGAAATGTGGAGGGAGGGTGAAAAGAGATGCAGCAATTGTGAAGGCACAGGCACTCCTGCCCTAAACTGGGGAGTGCAATAAATTGACCACCACCACTAAGCTTCATCAACACCATCTTCTTCAACCACCAACATATCCCATGCTCCATCCCTCACCACTACCACCTCTGACCACACACTCATATGCATTTGAGCATGCATGCACATGACACTCAATGAGTGGCCCCAAGGCAATGGACTTGACAAGGAAGTGTACTGCACATGGACAGCAGGCACTGCAACACTCCTGGTATGTCATGCATGACACTGGCTGGAGGTGATACTGACCTGGGGTGGACAGGAACTACACTGGCAGTGCAATGGCACAGCAGCTGATGTGGCATTCTTCTTGGAAGGTGTCCACAACATTGTGGCAGCTGCAGCCCAGCTGAGCTGGCTGTGGTGGGCATGTAAATTCCTCCTGCTGGTGCAGGTCCAGGAATACACCTGTGTGGCCAATGACATGGTTGAATGTGAGCTGGAGCTTGAGAAAGCCACAGAATGTGAATGCAAGAAGCACAAGATGTGGGAACATGTGGAGCAGGAGGTGTGGGAGCTAGTGGTGCACAAGGCACATGAGTGAGCAGAGTGTGAGGTGCAGGAGCATGCAGCATGCAATGAGGCTGAATGACTGGTGACCCTGGTGTGGGAGATGGTGGAGCATGATGAGGCCAAGCAACTCACAACCAAGGAGTGTGCACAGGTTGAGTGGGTAATGCAGGAAGCAGTGGAGGCCAAACTGCAGGCACCACCAGTGGGTAGTGACACATATGGGCAGCAGCTTGAAGTCATCATCCCCATCTGGCCTCAGAAGCCCATCTGGATGCAGGCATTGGGCAAATGGCAGGTGCACAAAGGCACTCCAGTGCATGCAAGGAAAGTGGTGGCCATGTGAGTGCTGTGAAGCTTGCCCATGGCCAACAAGGACAGCCAAGATGCCAGCAGTGAGAGTAAAGGTGACAGCAAGGACATGGCCAGCAGGGATGATGATGATGACAATGAAGACAACATGGAGGACAAGGATGAGCTGGCCTCTGTGAAAACTGCAGGGCTGAGGCCTGCAAAGTGCAGGTTGGAGGATGTGACACCCTGCCCTGCAAAATGTGCACAGATGGAGATGGTGATGATGGATGCAGTCACAACACAGTGATGTGGGCAGAAGTGGATGGATGTGGGGCCAACTCAGTGGGTAAGGACACATCCCTCAGCCTTGGTCACAAGACTAACACAATGCAGGCAATGATGGCATGCAGGCTGTGCCAGTGCACAAAGAGCACCTGCATGTGGTACAAGCAGGCAGGGCACTGCATCAAATGCATGCATCAGTGCAAATGCTGTGAAGGCATGGCCACACTGGTCAGCAGCAACCAGTGAGTACTCACAGTGTTCCACAACATGGAGAGAGCACCAATCCACTTTTAACAGACCCATGGGTCACCACACCCCTCTTCATGCCAGGCAGCAGCAATGAGGCAGGACCCTGTCACACTGTCACATGTGGGCACACAGTCACCCCTGACACATTGCTGGGGGTGTATGTGACCTTGACCCTCACACTCCCAGGTGTTATGAGGCACCTGCTTTGGCACCTCATAATGATTTTCTTTTTCTCTTTTCTTTTTATCTTACTTACTATAAGCATAGTATTAACTACAGCTGTGAGCTTAGCTCCAACTTATAGTAAGGACTTTATCTCTTTTTAGTACTACAGTATTTACATACTGAGCTGTGAGTTTAACTCCAAGTACTATAAAGCCTTCTTATCTTTTTTATTTATTACAACATCTACTTGCTAAGGACTACTATTATACAATTGGCAAGGACTTCCTTTTTTGTCTTTTATTTACCTTTGTTTATCTCTCATTTCACTCACACTGGTGGCTACTTTACTTTAGCTTACTATGGATGCATCTTGAGTCACATGATCTTGTCGATTGCTGTGCAACCATTGTTGATCTGTGAACTTCAACTATCTTTAGAACTCTGGTTTTGTATAAGTAGTTGAAAGACTGGTGGTCTTAAACCCCAGTCTTGTCAACTTCACAATCTAGGGATTCTCCTGTACTGCACTTGATCTCACTCAGCCTTATCTCACTTTAACAACCCTAAGAACTATGTCTAAGATCTCTAAGTCACTCTAAGTGTCACTAAGACATCCTAAACTTGTCACCCTGGATCCTTGCTTAGTCATTGGCAGAATCATCCTCATTGCTACCTCATTGATCCCCCCATTCATTGTCATCAGGAACATTTATTATGCATATCAAGTGCATACCAACTACCTTGCTACCAGGGGTATAGTTATTGCAAACTTTCCCTAAGACCATCCAATAGGCCACTCTTAGCACCAGGTATGTCCCCAGGGTGCTGCGATTATGATGGCAGTGGTGACATTGCAGCAGTCTTGGACTGGGAGACCCTCCAGTGGCACCAGGTGCAACACCTGTCCTTGCAGAGACAGCAACTCATGATTGACCAGTCACTGCTGGTTGTAGAGGCTGAGACCAGGGAGGTGTGTGCATGGCTTGAGGTGCTAGAGCAGCAGAGTCCAGAGTGCAGTAAGCTACTGCAGAAGGGAGGCAGTGTGAGGGGCAAGGGAAAGGGAAGGGAGTAGTTGAAGGATGCTGTCACATGCATGCTGCCTGTGGAAAAGAAATACAATAAAATAAATGGGAATAAAGCTAGTGCAGTCCAATAAAAGGTGTGAGAACTCTATGCAGTATTAAAGAGGATAAAGAAAGGAAAAGAAAAAGTGAAAGGGTCACAGTTTTAGTTGCACTCCATGTCACTCTCTTCAACATTGTCTAGCATAGAAGACTCAATTACAAGTGGTCTGAAATAGTGTGGACACATTTTGCAATTTAATGCCTTTTTAATGGCAGTATGTCAGATGAGGATGAGAGTGCCACACTGGAAATTGAAGTTGCAGATAGTTGTGTCAAATTCATGTTTGAATCTGGCTGCAGTTTCATGTCATGCTTCAAATACTGTCAAGTGGAGGTTGGTTACATGCTCTTGTCATTTCTGAAGCATGATTGCTCTTCAAGAGATAAGATTGGTAGTGGATAGAACAGAACATGGTGGTGGGACAAGATACATTGCTTCTGTGATATTGAAGGGTAGGATAGGATGAGTGCTGGTAACAGCAAAATAAGGGGAACACCCCATTCACCTATAAATTGTAATATGGTCAGCCCAAAATATGGAACATGCAACCTGAGACCATTTTGACTGGTCACCATCTGCAGCCTTGAACAAAGCCTGGTGCACATCAAAATGTGGATGCTTAATGATGCCATTGGCACATGAATTGTAACCAGAAATGCAAATATGTTGGATGTGATACCACTGTGCCAAATAGTCAAGCACTTTGACATATGGTGCACCATTGTCTGACACAATGTCTGTAAGTGCTCCCCAGCAATAAATAATATCCAGTTGCCAAGGGATTTCACCATCTCAGAATGCAGCATGCAAAACTCAGGATAATGTGTGAGTGAGCAATGACCTTGTGCAATATACTTATATCTGCCAGATGGAGGCATGTGCATAGAATCCATGTACATTTTGGCAAATAAGGGCACTGGCATCGCAACTGTTGGAGGCAGCAAGATGTTCCTAATCTGCTGTAGTTGACAGATATGGCATGTTCACATGAACCAGGCAACATCTCATGGCAATTGAGGCCACCAGAAGTGTTCACACATTAACATGCATGTTGCATAAATACCCTGATGACTGATATCATTGTGCACAGATTGCAGAATGGGCAATCACTCCTCATAAAAGAGAACTGCTTTTTGCTGGCCATGCAGGTCTTTCTGCCAGAGCCATCCTGTAACCATGAAGAATTCAGTACAATAGCACATGAATCTTGCATACTGTGCATCATCAACATCAGCTGGGTGCTGTAAATTGTCCAGCCATGTGCAAATGGCAAGAGGCCACTTGTCCTGTCACAGCACTGCAGCATTTCACAGAATTGGTTCAGTTGGTGTGCTTTCACCATCAGGTTGTGATACTGTATCACCCTCTGCTGGGGATTCTGATATGCTGTTAGCTAACATGGTGAGGGATTGGGAAGTAGTGTGGAGATGCAGAAATGATGGATTTAATAATATGCATGAAACCATAAAAGTGGTTGATCCATTCATCAAATTCCTCTTCATCATTGACCTGAGGCTTATCACCAGGCTGCAAAGGCCTCCATGACATCCATCTGGACCATGGACTACACCAGGTATGTGCACAAGTGTGAAGTGAAATGCAAGGATACCAATAATCCACCTATTGATACTTGCAGAAGGTGTGAGATCTGGATTAGTTAGCATGCCTTTGACATACTGGGCATCCACTTTGACAAAGAGATTTTGAATGCCTATGAGGTAGAGTTTTAATGTGCACAGGGCAAGGAATAAGCCATAGATCTCAAGTTTTGCTTGTGAAAAGTGACTCCTAATTGTTAAGTGCTATTGAGCCAAAACGTGCAAAATAGCATCACCCATTGTTTTCCAAATCTTCTTGGCTGAGGATGAAGCTGACTGTGATATATGAGGTGTCAACTGAGAGGATAACAGGTGCAGGTGAATGATAGTCAATGGGTTGGAGTGCAGGTGATGAGAGAATGGCTTGTTTGAGATCTTCTTGCACTGCTAGCTGCTCTGGACCAAAGATGAAGGGTTGGAGTTTACAAGTGAGCATAGTGAGAGCATGAGCATGATGCATGAAATTGTGAATAAAGATGTGAAGGATGCCAACAGTGCTGAGGAATGCATGAATGTCAGAGAGGTCATGGCAAGGACCCCAATTGGATATTTTCACAACATGTGATTCTTCAGGAATGTGACCTTCTGGAGTACAATGGTGCCCCACAATGTTGAAGTCTGGAGCACAGAGCACCATCTTGTGCCCTGAGACTGTGCCTCCAGCATACTTCATTCACTGGACAATGTGGTTAATATTTTGAAAGTGCTCCCAAACAAAGTGTTGGATGCCAGGATTGTTTTGTATTTACTGTTGGCATTGCAGTAATCAGTGTCAGGACCTTTAACTAGTATGTTGTTGATAAATGGTACTGTGACATGTGGGAGTTCAGACTGTAGAATGTGAGTAACATCTTCATGGAAAATAGGAACAGAATTTGTCCACCCCATTGGAAGGGTGACTGGAATGTGGTTAGATCTCATGACAATTCCATGAGCAATCACTTGTCATAGCCAATATATAAATCCAGTGTTGTGCCACAAATGTGCCCCATGAATTGCTCTGCAAGTAGGTCTGTAAAAGGGGGTATGCCAGAGTGTTGGATTGTCACTGCATTGAGCAGTTCAAGACTGTGCACAATCCAAAGACTGGTGCCATCCTTTTTGACAATGCAAAACCAGCAAGATCAGTATGATGAGTTGGATGGCTCATAGACACCAGCTGTGATCTTTTTGGTAATATGGTGACAGACTTTGTTGTAGATACCTGGTGGAATGGGAATATTGCACTGTACCCAAGGCTTGTGTTCTATGATGGGGATTTTGACAGGTGGGAAGAAGTCTTCCTGGAAATGCCCTTGCTCAGAGTCATCCCATGCAAAACCCAAGTGCTGTAGGCACATAAAGTGATGCATGAGATCATGCTCAGCAGGCCAAAGGAAGTCACCTTCATGAGCTCTGTCTATGATATCTCTGTGTTCATTAGTATAGCATCCAACTGGAATAAATGGAGGAGGATTTGGTAAAAGTATAGGAATAGATGTGAGAGGATCACCACATATATTGTGAATAATGTGAAAATGCAATGGGAGATTGGCCATAACTGGGCACACTTTCTTTGCTACTGGCTTGTACTTTCTCTTCCTGTATACAGCAACAGTGGAGTCTGAAGAATCAAGAAAAACAGAAGCTGGAAGTGTAGACAGAGTGGGATTTGTGGTGTAAGGATGAAAAATAGGAATGGGATTGTTGGAAATAAATGTGTTGGAGACATTATGCAAGTCTGTGGTCTTGCAACTGAGCATGTCTTTATTTTTGTGATCTCCCCAACACCCAGTCAGATCCTTGAATCACAAAAACCCAATACTTCTTTTTGGCAAAACTGGAATTGATGAGACCCATGGGGTAGCATAGGCACAGTCACCAATGACCCTGTGTTAGGATCATGGATCATGATTGTTAGCTTTTCCTTTATCTGATTAGATAGTGATTGCTCTTCTCTCCCTTCTGACACCTGCAGCCCACACTATCTTTAGTCAGTGTGGTCTGTGTGTGGCTTCAACATGTATATCAGTAGCATTGCAGCATCTGTATAATACAAGTGGACATCTTTTTTCTCTCCTTGGAGAGGGCCTGCACCAGTCCTTACCCACTTCCACTTCAATACCCTCCTTTGGCCACCTCAACTGTTAATATCAGCCCAGGGACCTCAGGGGACAATGAGGGAAAAGAAGTGAACCAGCTGGGAATTGAACCCAGGACCTCCCACATACTAGAAGGGTGCTCTAACCAACTGAGCTACCAGTCCTTGTATAGGGCAAAGTGGGTTAACCATGAAGTGTTGCAAGATGGGCTTTGCTTGACTACCAACATCAACATGGGTGACCCCATCTTCATTTTTGCTGTCATCTTCATTGTGATCCTCAGCATGACCACTGCCCTCATCACCTACCTCCACTACTCACAGCATTGTCATCCTGAGTCCATCCCCCTTGCCTGATTGCATCCCTGTTGCCTTCACCTTTGCACCACATCTCCTGCACCAACAATGATCCTCTGATCCTCATTACCAAAGTTACAAACAACACTTCACATTAATATGTCAAATGGTTGCCTGAGCAGGATGTCATATGTGGGACTTTGGATGACATGAACCTGTAAATATAGGGTGATATCTTTAAACAAAAATGGAATGTTATGGGTGAGGCCAAGTGACCTGTCAACTTCACTGTTCACCAACTGTATGTTTAAGACCACTTTCAGGTCATAAATTAGGCTGAGCAAATGGCAAACCTCTTCTGACATTGTGATCACTTGGCACCCCAGGTCAATGATGCTCTTGATGTGTAGATTGTTGTCAACAAGCGGTAAAATAGAGTGAAGGGATGCCAACTCCTTCATGACTATGAGCAAGTCTAGTGGCCAGCCAGGTGGGAACTTGTGCAAGTATGCTTTGTATGGGTTGGGGATGATGATAGGCTTGCCACACCAACTAGATATGACTGCTTCTTCAAATTCATGTGGCATATTGTCAGGCTGCTATTATTTTCCCTATTTTTCTCTTCATTTTCCTCTATTTTCTTATGTCTCTATTGTCATAGATCTTAAAATCACTCCTGATCTATCAAAGCGATTCCCATGGTCATACATTCCATTTCTTCGTCTTTATTGGCTGATGATACATATGTCATCCAATCTCCAATCAGCCTGCTCTATCTTTAGTTATACTTCATTTTCTCACCCTTACTGTGCATGCTCACCAATCCTTCTCACACCTGCTGTGGAGTATCACCAATCACTCCCACAGTTACTGCAGAGCCTCAGTCAGCACTTACATGTCCTCTCTATTATTAGGTATGATGTCACTACTTTACTTTCTCATTCTCCAGCCCTATACTGTACTGCATGGCCTGTGCACACTTCAGGGTACTATATATACATAAGACTCCTAGCAGTGTATTCCCCAGTTCTGATCATCTGGGATATCCACTAGGTACAGTACCAGTTCTCCTCTCTCTTTACTATACACTAATATATCTGGGATATCTGCTAGTCAAAGCACAATTGTCCTTTTTGTTGTTTTAGCTTTTCTCAGTTGTTCAGCTTCAACATAGCATCAGCCTCACACATATTGTGCACTAGGTGACAAACATTTTTATTGGAGATGGTCTGAGCATAGCTATCAATGATGTCATTTTTGTTGTTGTCCTCCTCCATGTAGTTTGCAGCTGCCATGGGGACTGGGTTAATGGGAACCTTCTTTGCTATCATCACCTCCTGAGCTTGGTAGTGGACTTCTGGGGTGATGGAGTAAAGATGGGTGATAGTTATCAGCATTTCCATGGCACATTGGAAGACTTCTGCTGCATGAGCTTTGTCATGAATTAGCAGATCCATGCAGTACATGTTGTTGGGTTTTCTCTGTTCAGGTACAATGTGTGATGGTGCAGGATTAGCAGACACAGGTGTGGGAATTGTTGCATCTCAAGCCTGGGAAAAAGGGTGAATGGGTGGACCATAATTGTTATGAGCTGCTGACTGAGTAGTCTCAGCCTGAGGAGGTGTCAACTCCCAAGTTGCCTGTGGTGCATGTGAGTTAGACTGTTGAGGTGGAGGTGCCTCAGGTGCATCACAAGAATTGTTGCCAGCTGCAAGATTTTCTTCTGCACATTGCCTTTGCATCCTGATGGTAGGCTGGAAGGGTACCTGTGTGCAATCCAAGTTATACAACTCATGCTCGAGATTCATGATACACTCATCCTTCAGCAGCTGATACAAGCTGGCACCCTTGTTATTGAAGACAACATCATTTGTTGCCTGCACATTCAGCATCATCTGACCAGTGCTGATGTTTCCTGGATTCTGGTGGTGCCACTCATTGACACAGTTGTGCAACCATCTTCCAGTGATGCCCCTAGGCACAAAGATTCCTGTTGGTAGGACAACTTTTCTGTCAGCATTCCAACTAATTTTACCCTGTGTGATGTAGTTGTTGACAACCAAGCATTCACAAATATAGTGATTCATCTCACCACAGAAATTACACACATTACTATTTTTGTGTGGTGGTGCTGTACTTTGTGGCTGTGGACATGTCACACATTAGGACTCAAGTGCTCTGGCGATCACCTGAGCCCAAGTGTCCATGTCTGGTACTTTGGGCAGTTCTGTTTTAACATTAGCAGCAGGCAGTGAAAAAGTGGAAGTAGTCATGGATGGCATCATGCCTGTCATGTGAATTGCTGATGTTGTGTCATGAAGGACATAGTGTGCTGCCACTTCTATGTCCTTGATTGGATATGCATTTTCACAATCATGCTGCAGCAGAACAATCTGTAAATGTAGAGTGATACATTCCCACAAGCTAGGTGGGAAGCCTTCAGAATAACAGTTACCCTTCATATTCTGAGAGTCACTGGGTGCTCTGCAGGAAACCCACTATGACTACAAACTGGTGGTGATAGTCAGTGAAGTCACCCAGCAACTGCATACCCAAGAGTCTATGCTCTTGTATGAGAAAGGATAGATCTGCATGGGTCCACTTCCAGGTGACCTTGGACCCAGGGTATTGTTTGTAAATCTCTGCTTTGAAGTCTTCATATATTTTCACAGTATCTTTGTATGTAGGCAGCATCATCCAGAGGTCCTGGAAATCAACATTGACATAGCATTGAGTGTGAATTTTATGCATTTGGTTGTCTTGAATTCAAGTGAGATCAAAGTGGAATTTGAGATCTTCAAAATATTGTCAAAGGTTGTTGGGGTGCTTTGGGTTGAATTTTGGGGCACTTCTGTCACCTCACATGGGCATCATGTGCTGAGTTGCCATTGGTGTGATATGAGGTGAGGTATGTGGAAGGGATTGGTGATTGGTTTGGTGTGATGGGGTTGGGGTGATAGTCAGGATCAAAGTCAACAATAAAGCACTGAATACCAAGAAGAATGATGAGTCTACAGGAGATGAAGCACACAGGGTAATGATTAGCTCCTCTTCTATAAGCAAAGAATGTGTGGAAGGTGGTGAATTGTGTGATGGGCCAATGAGTTGCTCAAGTTTGTCTCAGAGTGCTTCAATAGTTGGCAAGCTTGTATGTTGTCATGAATGGAGGTTGTAGTGGTGTCTAGATGTAGTCTTGACTTGCAGCCCCTCACAGTGGGCTCTAATATGATATGTGCTGCAGTATGGTGATGGCAGAATCTACAGTCACAACCACAACAATTGCTGAGGGGTGTGAGCTGTAAGATCCTCTAGACACCAAAGTAGGAGAAGTTAGTAGTTAAGTGCAATAAATGTGATATCACAACATGATGGGGCAACAAAAGGGAGATCTAACATAGATGCAGCACAGTAATTGCAACAATGACCATGCAGTAGTAGATGCAACACAATGCAGTAATATTGCAACACATTGCAGAAATGAATGCAAAATAAATTGCAATGCAGATGCAACACAATGGAGAATGCAATGCAATAATAAATGTGACCTATGAGGTATGCACACTTTCTTGACTTGAGATACATGGGGGAGGGGTGGAACATGCTTTTCACAATCTGATTTGGACAGGAGAGGGGAGACAAATTGAGGGCAGGGGAAATCTGATGGACAAAAAGCCATCTAAACACAAGTCTAGCTCCAAGGTTGGAGCACAACAAAACAAAACAGAAAATTTACAGTGCAGGGTTGATCATAGGGATATTGACAAGAGGTGGAGTCTGGATGTGAGCAAATAAAGTATCATACTATAACAGATGAGCAAAAGAGGAAAAGCACTGATCACACCAAATGCTGACTTTGTTACAAGGCACTTGCCTAGGCACCTTGTAACACATTTTTGTTTTCTTTTTTGCTCTTCTTTTTCTCTTATATCTTACTTACTATAAGTGTAGTATTAACTACAGCTTGAGCTTAGCTCATACTTATAGTGAGGACTCTATCTTTTCTCTCTTTATAGTACTTAAGTATTTATATACTTAAGCATGAGCTTAGCTCCAAGTACTATAAAGACTTATCTCTTCCTTTCTGTTTATCTTTCTTTATTTATTTACATTTACTTGCTAAGGACTATCATTATACAATTAGCAAGGACTTGTCTTATCTTGTCTCTGTTTACCTTTGTTTACATCTTGTTCATTTCATGCTTGTGGCTGAGCCACTTACTATAATCATGGACACATCTAGGTCATGTGATGTCATTGATTGCTGTGCAATCATCATTGATCCATGAACCTTATTTTACTTATACCATCTTTAGCACTCTGGTTTTGTATAAGTAGTTGAAAGACTGGCAGTCTTGAACCCCAGTCTTGTCAACTTCACAATCTAGGGATTCTCCTTTACTGCACTTGACCTAAGCTTGCTACAAAACCTGCTTCACTCCTAAGAACTAAGGTCTAAGATCTCTAAGTCACTCTAAGCATCACTAAAGATATCATAAACTTGTCACCCTGGATCCTTGTTTAGTCATAGGTGGTATCATCCTCTTCACTATCTCATTGATCCCACTCTTCATCATCATCAGGAATGGTTACTACACTTATCAAGCACATATCAACTACCTTGTTACCAGGGGTATTGTTATAACAGACCTTCCCTAAGACCATCCAATAGGCTGCTCTTAGCAAGGGCTATACATTGGAAAATGTATTACATAATTTGGATCAGTATCCATGGAGATACAGACAGTTCAATCTAGAATGTCATTGAATCAATTTTGTAACTGGTTGTCAGAACTGTCAAACTTTGACAG
>QLPN01001147.1:0-25799 GCA_003314395.1 Albatrellus ellisii
CCGGACCCGGCGGGAGCGCCTAATCAATTGAACTTACCTCTTCGTTCAACCATGTAAATACGCGAAATTTGACCCATAGTTCAGTTCTACTTCTCCTGTACCAGTATGCTAGTCTGCGTTTGTCGCACTCGCTATTAGTGTTGTATCAGCGTTCCTTTTGCCTTGCTAAGATGGATGAAATATCTTCCGCTGATGCCAGTGACAAGCCTCATGACACCAGAAGTCGTGACCGCTCGCTTATGTCCTAATTTATCTCGGACCTTGGCTTTCTGTTGGGTCTTGTCGACTTTTCTCCTTTTCGTCTGGTTATCAAGATGTCTACTATCCCTCGCGATACAGTGTTTTACGGTGCGGTGATCAATCCACAGACGCTCTCTACTTATCGAGCGTTGCCAAACTGCCTGCTATCGGTGTCTCCCGCTGGAGACATTGTCTGGCTCGAGGATAATGTTCAGGACTCAGAGATACTGGATACATTGCTGCGCCATGAATGCGTAGATGCAGAATTGGTTATCCTAAAGCATGGAGAGTTTATCATGCCTGGCTTTGTGGACACTCATACAGTGGGCTCCTTTGGCTCGTCTTGCTTGTATATTGGCTGATAATGTACTCTCAAGCATGCACCTCAAGCTCCTAACATTGGCTGGTATGTCTGCTGCTTCCATGTCAAGCCGTCATATCGAACAGTTTTGGTGATCTTTCAGTGGCCATCAATACGAGTTACTCGACTGGTTGTCAGAAGTGACGTTCCCCATGGAGGCAAAGTTCTGCGACGTCGACTTTGCTCGTCGCGCGTACAAGTCAGTCGTCAAACGATTTATTAACTCCGGTGTGCGTATCGAGTGTATTTCTGTGTCGACTACATACACTTACTTCATCTAGACGACGACCTGCTGCTACTACGCATCAATTCACTTGGACGCGACGAAAGTGCTCGCAGACATCGTGCATGATTTAGGTCAGTATCAACGCTTCGGTTCGCTCGACATGACCGACTCATTTCCTGGTGTCAAGGACAGCGAGCCTTCATCGGGGTGAGTGGGCTCTCGTCGACTTCCAAGCTCGAATGTAGCTCATTTTCACTTCAATTCTTTCCAGAAATGTAACATGAACCGCCGCTGTCCTGACAATTGCATCGAAGCATCTGTTGAGGTATCTATTGAGGCTACTAAGACCGTCATCTCGCACATCCGCGCCCTCCCTAGCAAATCCTCCCCGGCCTTGGTGCAGCCGGTCCTCACACCACGTTTTGCTATATCATGTACAGACGCTCTCCTACAGTCCCTGGGCTCCATGGCGAAGAGAGACCCATCGCTCCTCATACAGACGCACATATCAGAGTCTAAATCCGAGATCGCCTTGACGCGCGAGCTCTTCCCGGACCGTAAGTCGTACGCTGACACATATGATCACGTCGGGCTGCTGGGTCCGCGGACGGTGCTCGCACATGCCGTCCACCTGGACGAAACTGAGGTTGACCTTATTAAGAAACGCGACGCTGGCATCAGCCACTGTCCTATGAGCAACTTCAATCTACGCAGCGGCGTATGCAAAGTAGGAGAGCTCCTTGATCGGGGCATCAAGGTCAATTCTTATCTACTCTCAACCCCATGTATGGTTGCTTATAGTGTGTCCTATCGACAGGTTGGGCTGGGCACCGACGTCTCAGGTGGTTTCTCGCCCTCAATTCTCACCGCCATCCAGTACGCCAGCATTGCTTCCAAAGTCATCGCGATGGAGTCATGGCCCAATGGCATCTCGGCAGGCACGGGGTTCGCTGGCCGTCAGCTGCCCATTGCGACATTGCTGCACCTTGCCACGCTCGGTGGGGCGCAGGTGTGCAACCTTGGAGATCGAATCGGCTCCTTAGTGCCGGGGAAGGCGTTCGATGCGTTGCTCGTGAGAGTGCATACCGAGACAGGGAATCCTGCCATCTGGGGCGTAGACCTCGATTCTGACCTCGGCGTGAAGCGCGGCGGTGAATTACTAGATACGATGCTGGAGAGGTTCTTCTTCACCGGCGACGATAGAAACATCATGCGCGTGTATGTTCAAGGCAGGCGGGTGGGTGGTGCAGAAGGAATATAGTTGGTGTTATTACACATATCTGTTTGAATACAGCTACATGCATCGAAGGATCAACCACATGTCCCTGTTATATCCATTAGTCAAGATCTACTATCCGTACAACTTGTAGTCTCCAAACTCCCATTTGTGACAGTCCTGGAGAATTGGTTTGTACGGGAGGATGGGCAGAGAATGCGGGTAGGATCACTCACGGTGCAATCTTCCTCCGCCCGTGCGACTGGGACTTCCCTACCATCTTCCCATTCCATCTCTAGCTCCAATAAGTTGTGGATAATTTGCTTGATAGGATGTTTCCTGATATCTGGCCGCCAGCCCAGTTTCTCTAACGTATCGTACAATATTGTTTTCCCAAGATGACATCGTGTCTCGAGCGCATACCCCGCAGATGCGCACGGCGAGGAGAATCCCGTACACGCACCTTGAGGGATGGGATCGGTATTATGATATACATGTGTCACAGGGGAGGCAGGCACAGCCGAAAAAGGTGATGCCGGGGGTGGAAGCGGAAGGTGAAGGCGCTGGGCAGCAAGTCGCTCACCAGGTGCCTCGAAAGCCACCGCCGGAAAGCCAAACGTAGTCCCCAAAAGGGATGCAAGTGCGCCGCCCATAGAGTGCCCTACAAGCCACACGTCGGAGGCTGGGAACAAGGTAATCATGTTCCTAATCATGTTCTCTGGGGACGTTACTGCTTATTCTGCGTTGTGGGAACAGGTCAGAACTCACTACGCCTATTGAGTAAAACAAGCTGTCCTGAATCAGAGCCTGCGATAAGCAGGAGGAATCACACCGCCATCGACGCGCATAACAATCACAAACGGTCGCGAAAGTCCAGGAGAAGTCTACACGGGCGCAGCAGCAGGAGAAAAGTAGATTATCGTTGAACTTATCCTTCTTGGATGTTGGACCAAAGATCGTTGTTCCCTTGATTGAGAGGACAACAGTGGAGTTATCGGATGAACTGAAAACATGTCCTCGGAAGCCCACTTCATCGTTCTCCCAGCCGAAGGGGAAGCTCTGACGATGAGTTCAAGTTTGACAAGTATGCATCGAGTTGTAAGGGACACTTACAGTATTCCAGGCGGGATCTATATCATACCAGTTATTCTGCCCAGGCAGTGCATACGCATCACCTGCCATGCGGGCCAACCGGATCAATGTATGACGGTCTTCAACGTCTGGACCCAATATCTCCACCCGATCCCACTCCACGACCTCGCTTTGTCCATGAGTTAGAGACCGTAGTCGAGCATGCAGAATAGCTTCTGACGAGCGTGGACGATAGACGGTGGTTGGTACGGCATGCAGCGTGTAAGTGGGCTGCAATAAGCTAGACTGAGCGATGCGAATTGGTAGCCAATCGGTGTGGTCAGGGTGAGGCAAATGATAGTCGAGTACAGCACTTAGGGCTAATGGACGAGCGTGTGGGCGTGCAGAAATGAGGGCAACAGGTACACCGAGAAAAAAGAAAGAGAATGTCAATCTTGCGAGCATAGCTTGGGAGACATGGACATAGAGATGATGCCAGGCCAGTTAATTCGTGGGCCGTCAAAGATAAATAACAACAAATAGGAAAATCTGCCATAAAACTTCAGTAGACATGTTCCATGGGTTTCCTTCAACGCAACCTTTTAGACAGTGCCCGTCCTACTTATATATTCCACCACAGGGGACGCGGTGATTTAGGTCCTGCGGAGAGGGATGCTTCGGGCGGGTAAAAGAGCTCTCACATTCGCTTCGTGTACGAAGGATATGATGTTGTGAGTGTCAGACCTTCCCTACACCTCCCTTCATGTACGTCTACGCGTCCAATCTATGATCAAAAAGTACTATCCGTGTTCTGTGGATTTTTATACGAGGCCAGCCAATGACTTGACATGAATTGTCTCTCAAGATTGTTGTCCTTGTATATTAAACAGTGACTGCAATAACAATTGTATAAGAAACCTTTGGGTAGACCTATCAGTGCCTTGCCTGTGCAACGTCCTGAAATTGCTATTGCATAACGCAGCGTCGAACTGAGACTGCTCAGGTCATCATTCTAAGCACCCACAACTGCTCGCGATTAAAATTTATTTAATAGAGTCTAATCGCACAAGTGGTCATGTGATCGGTCTACTCTCCCTGAGCCTTTGTTCCTTGTGAGCCCTCACGTGTTATAAGTTTCCCTTGCGAGTCTTTCGGTAGTTATTCGAAAGTTTGCTTTCTATACTTTTGAGTCTGGATTTTGCATCCGACCTACCTGAAGAGTCGACGTTCGTCTTTACTGGTTCTTCACCCTTCTTTCACCAAACGTCGCACATCTTCAGGTGAGGAAAACGGATACTATCTCTTTTCCCTTCATTCACCGTACGTCGCACATCAAAATAGTATCTTTTGTTATCTCGTCATTTCGATTACCCTCCCCCACCTCTCATCTTTACTCCCATGTATGCTCGGGTTCGAGCTCATCTGAAAAAAATGTACGCAATCCGGGCCACACCTCGGCGCTTATGCACTATGAGCGATTAGTCAATCATAATGTCTGTGACTCTGTGCCACAACAATTGTAGCTGTGTGTGACCTTGTCACGTCACTAAGGCGTGGGTGACTTTGCGTGGAAGGCGTCATTGCTTGCCTTGCACCTCCACCTACCAGAACCTTCTTCTGAGCTTTGTGCTCTTACTTACCGCTTCTCTTTGTTTCCGTCCTCCAGCATGTTTATCATCAACTGGTTCTGGGACGTCCTTGCGCAGCTTGGTGCGTTTCTCATTCCCGCACAGTCAATGCTTTAAAGCCATGCGGTATAGGAACGTTGACAGGCTATTCTGGCAGGCCTGTTGCATAAGAATGCCAAAATTCTGTTCCTTGGTCTTGACAATGCTGGAAAAACGGTATGGCGCGTACTTTTCTTTGTCGCAATCTGAGTTTGCTTATTGCTCTAGTAGACCCTCTTGCATATGCTGAAGAACGACAGATTAGCCACTCTTCAACCTACTCTCCACCCTAGTGTGTTCAAGTCACTGTCACTGTATTCTTCTGTCAATAACCTGCTCCTTCAGCATCAGAAGAGCTTGCCATCGGTAACGTGAAGTTTACGACGTACGACCTTGGTGGTCACCAACAAGGTTTGTCCTTGCGACAATGGCTCTATGTCTCGCCACTAATTCGGTATCTTTTAGCACGTCGTCTATGGCGTGATTATTTCCCGGAGGTTGATGGGATTGTTTTCCTGGTTGACAGTGCTGACTTTGAGCGGTTCACCGAGTCAAAGGCAGAACTGGATGCATTACTTTCTATTGAGGAACTCTCAAAAGTCCCATTCCTCATCCTCGGAAACAAGATCGACGCGCCTGGAGCTGTGAGTGAGGAGGAATTGAGGCATCACCTTGGCCTGTATCAGACAACCGGCAAGGTACGCGTAACTTATTCCTTGCTTGGACATTATGTCGATTCCTTCTGCAGGGGAAGGTTCCATTGAACGACATACGGCCGATTGAAATTTTCATGTGCTCGGTGGTGCAAAGACAAGGCTATGGAGAAGGTTAGCGTTGCCATTTACGTTGTATGCCCGACTACTGACTTGGTACATCCAGGTTTCCGCTGGGTCTCACAATACGTATGTGCTCATTTCATTTCATTTTTTTTCACCTGTTTGAAACGGCTGTTTACACTTTGTTCTGCAGATCTGAGAGCTGGTGAGATGCATTTTCCTTAGAACTAGGTCAGCTACTCTTGCGGTATACGGACATCTATAGTCCTCGTCTCCGTTCAGGATTGTTCTGCTATGCAGTTTATTTGTCGTATACTCTTTACTCTATACACCATTTCTTCTACGGCTATTCATGATTTACTGAAAGACGTGAGTGGCTATTCCGCCCAAGTGCCAGCAACGTTTTACTGGCGTGCCACGTGTATGCGGGCGTCTAACGGATCGGTACGTCCGCAGTCACGAGCGAACATGAGCGTGACAGATGCTGTCACCACTGCGTCAAAACAGAACATGGGACCATGCAATGAGTTACGACAAGATCATACGTTCTTTTCCGTCGTTTCGCTCTGTGATCACGATCGCCATCCTTCTACGCGTGGCTCTGATTCTTTACAGTGAATGGCATGATGCTCACTCAGCCGTTAAATACACCGATATCGACTACCGTGTTTTCAGTGATGCAACTCGGTTTGTCTTGAATCCTGGTCCAGACAATTATGCTATAGGCCCAATAGGCAGATATCTCAATATTGGAGAGTGAGTGGATGACGACTTTCCTCTTCACACACCGTGTACTGATCACACTGCTTTCTTGTCCTGTTCACGGCCGGAAACAGTCCATATACTCGCAAGACTTATCGCTATACACCTCTCTTAGCACTCCTTCTCACACCGAACGAATGGCTGCACGCGTCCTTCGGGAAGTACCTCTTTGCAGGCTGTGATATCATTGCAGGGCTCCTCCTTCACAAGCTTCTGGTGTCACACATTCTACCAAGATCTGTCACCTCTTCACCTTCCAACCCATATGGAACCGACACCGAGACTAGATCTACGTCAGAAGTCCCCATGTCGTCCGGCAGCGTAGACTCTGCCGATGAATCTAGGACTGTAGATGTTTGTGATGATTCTGCCATCACGACGACAATGCAGTCTCGTGCAACGGTTCTGGCATCTCTGCATCTCCTGAATCCTTTCGTCTTTAGCATCTCGACACGTGGGTCCTCGGAGTCCGTACTTTCCCTCTTTGTGCTTCTGACACTGTTCTGCGCGATTCGGAGCCGATGGAATACCGCAGCGGTCCTTTTAGGACTGAGTACGCACTGGAAAATCTATCCCGTTATCTACGGCGTGGCATGTCTGGGCGTCATTGGTAGAGAAGGCCGCCCCACGCTGCGTGGCATTGAAAAGAACAGCCGGAGCTCTTCAGTCTACGTCAACATCCGGACGGTAAAGTTCCTCGTAATCAGTGCGGGGACATTTTTCGCCCTAGGGACGGTGATGTACGCTATGTAAGTATGCTTCTTGACGATAACTTTCTTTTCGAGCGGCTGATATCTGATTTCGTGTATCGTAGATGGGGCTACCCGTTCCTGTATGAGACTTACTTGTATCATCTCCACCGGCTCGACCACCGACACAACTTCTCACCTTATTTTTATCCGATCTATCTAACTTATCCGGGTCTGACGGCATCAGTCCCTGACCTGCCTTGGTGGAGAAATCTGCTACGGTCGCCGTTGGTTAGCTTCCTGCCACAAATGACCCTCACCCTTGGCTTCGGCCTTCTATTTGGACGAAACCAGGACGACCTCGTGTTCTCATGGTTTGTGCAGACGATGGTGTTTGTTATTTTTAACAAAGTCTGCACGTCCCAAGTACGTGATATTGACTTTTGGTCCACAAAAATTTCCCCTGAATCTGTCCGGCTGTTGGCACGATAACGACGACACAGTACTTCCTCTGGTACCTCCTTTTTGTTCCCCTGCTGGTACACCGCCTTGCCATTTCTCTCCGGCGCGCAACGTTTCTCGCGGCGTGCTGGTTCGGTACGCAAGCCTTGTGGCTTAGCCAAGCATACAAGTTGGAGTTTCTTGGAGAACCCATATTCACCCGTGTATGGATTTGCAGCTTGATTTATGTGATGGGGCATATATGGGTATTAGGCGGCATCATGGAAGGTTATGCGGCCTAGATAACGGGATTCTAACGGAATGGACGTTCTGCCAGTGCGAGAATCACATGGTAGATCGGACAGCTAGCCATAAACCGCCGCATACATTGAAAACAACTACTAAAATATCATACACGCTAACTGAGATATACGATATCACTCCGCTTGAGGGTTGCAGTCCATGATAGAGCATGCGTTGCACGCGATCATCGCCTCCCTAGGAGTTTGTCGTCCAGTGCCTCCTTCGTGAGACCCTCCGGCCCTTCGCGAACCTCAAACGCTTTGCTTCCGTTGGCCTGTATCGCATGCAGAATACGTAAATGAAGAACATCTCAGTAACAGGAAAGCATACCATGTTCTGGACATCAGACCATGCAAATATTTCCCGCACTGTGGGTATACAGTGATAATTATGACTAGATTCGAGATTTCAAGAACGTGATCTGAAAGGACAATGTATTATGCACACTCGACAAGATGTTGAAATAATCCCAAATGGAATTTGCAAGAACGAGAGCCTTTCCAACACAATCAGCTGTGCGCGCTGCGCAGCAAAGCTTTATTGTGTTGAATTTAGACAAGAGTCTAATCGATTGCCCCAGTTATGCATGCATAGGCCGAAGGGATGTGGAGTCGTCCATGGACTATGGTAGATCTGTCATGGAGAGTCCCTGGACGTCGGACCCTCCTCATCCAGAGGTTAGCTTGGAGTATTTTCGAATGATAGGGGTTTTTCTCTCTTTGTCTTATGCTTTTCGGTTTGCTCACTCTCACATATTGTCTTTTGCGTCGCCCTCCCTCCCTTCCCCTTTGCGTTTTCTTTGTTTGTTCCGGGTTTGATCTTCGCGCGCGCCAGGCTTCTTTTGTTGCGCCCTTGATGTTTGTACAAAATGCACAGTTTGTCTTGAAGGCGCTCCTCACAAAACTGAAGCGTCGTATTCCACTATTCCTTTCTGGCATATGAGATTTGGGTACGAAATCGATTAGTTAATAGAAATGTGACTTGTGACTAGTCACGTTGCTGCTAAATCAGGCAGATGTGACTTGCCTGGTATTTCAGAAGTACGTAGAGATTACTCTCGATGTCGGTCGAGGACTCTGACCTCTCCGTCTTCCTGGCCACAGGTTTCCCCGGTATAATGCTGTGAGACTTATCAGTTCGACTAGAGCGCGAACGGGCGCTCTTCATTACCAAGTGCTTGCGATCGTGTATTCTGTCAATTATCCGCCGTGTGGCTTACTCTCTGATCTCGTAACTAAGTCTCTCTTACCGTTGTGAAGGCATCACCATCATCCAGATGGCATAATGTTTCCATTCATGCCGTTCTCACAGAGTGCTACTAATGCTGTTTCAGGTTCAAGGTCAATTGGCTGATAGACCGTTCCATACGCTCATCCACGTCAGGGCATCGTCTCCTTAGGCACCCAGATGGCCTTGCAATCTTTTTTAGATGCAATCTAAGAATTCTTCGTGCATGGCTGTCATTCTTATCCGAAGACAACAGAATTCAGCTACTCCTATTATCAGCTAACTTCAAGGAAGGCCGCTTGAGGTAGCGCCATAGCCATGTCTTCTTCCCTAGCTCTCCACCAGAGCAACTGATCGATTATCACCTCTCTAGGAAGCTCCAGCTCCACAGAGGATTCGAGCACTCACCTGCCTACTCGTCCGTACAGTAAGCTCTTCTGTTACTCGAGCTGATGGATGATCTGCTATAGGATACCCCGGCGTGACTTGCCTTGCACAGCCGCCCAAAATCAACCCCATATCGCCTTGTCGCAGTGAGCGTGTCGCAGACGTCGAGAGGGTATACACTGCCATGTTCGTCTTTGTCTGTGACAACTGTTCACATCAGTCGGCTCCCCGCAAGACTTCCATATCCATTCGATACACATTGCCCGTTATTGTTTCTTCTGTCTCGGAAACATGCAGATCACTGACTCGATGCAACCTGTCTCCCGTCCGCATAACAATTTCTTTTCTTTGCGTCTATAGTTTCAGTGGACTAGTAGGCATATCGGCCGCCCAAAATTCCCTTATTTGCGTTGGTGAGGAAGTGCATATTGGGCATAGGTACCCGCACCTTAGTGAACTGCCCAAATTGAGGCCTGACACCGGAAGTGATTGGTTCTCTCTGCTCGCGTGGTAGCATCGTCTCAATCACTGAAAGATGGATTCAGAAGGTGTCCCGGGCCCTTCAAGTTCGGTCAGTGGGTCGATCTAGTAGGTCGAATGTTCGAATGAGGATATATCATGGGTGCTTCCCACCTATCTGCATGAGTACGATACCATTGGGACCACGCATTCTTGTTCAGGAACGAAGTCTGGGAAACGAGCAATCCGCCATTGGATCTCTGAATGTACCCGGACTAAAGACACATGAACAAAGGACTACCAATTGTAGCAACTCTACACCGTTGCTGGCCAACGCCTTACACGCGCCGGAATATTCAATCGATATTCTTCTGAATCCACTGTAGATGTGTGCAATATGCAGCAAGACGAAGGAGCAGCAAATACATATAAACATTATTCGTAAGCAAACAATATATAATCAACAAGGGGATAATAATAATAGCATGGAGATTTCCGATGCCTAATAGCGGGACGGTCAAATATATCATACGTTAGTGGAACCATTGATTAGCTTGCTTTTCCACCATGTCCAAGCGCCGAAACTGAGAAGACAATTGCCGATACCCAAGGCGGTATTTCCTGCGCCAATGAAGAGCAAAAGCCACCAAATAAAGCCGACGAGGCGGTCGAGTGTTCGACCAGTGTAGCGCTTCAAGCCGGCAAAGGGGTCGGGCTTAGGTGTGTAAGTGGATGGCAAACGCAAAAGAGGTATACCGTCGGTGGAGGAGCGTGACAGAGTCGGCGGTAGGAATAAAAGCGAGACTATGGGTTTCTAGATATGTAGCTCAGGTTAGCAGTGTAGATGCGAGCGAGTTGCTGGATGTCATACATGGTCAGAACAAACATAAGACGGTATGCTAGTATATAAGAGATTGGTGATGTCAGTCTTGTCTGGGGTACTTGGCAAATCGGTATATGTGGAGTACAGGATTCTATCCGTCCACGAGGGTGTCCTGTGTATGCTATATATACGGATTCAGCGTTGCGAGTTAATCCGGCAACGCAGAAACATACCAATAGCGATCTACCTCTCCAATAATATACTTGTAGCTACATTTGAAAGACCAAAAATCACCTTCACGAAGGCCATGGACCGTCGCGCTTTTCCTTCGCTCAACGAGCAGCTGGTCAAATTCTTTGATCTCTTCACGACCTTCGGGAGTAGATAAAGCAGCAACCAACTGAGGCCGGTTGGCTGAGCTTGACATTGAATGCTCATGAGGCAAAGAAACACGAAAGTTAAGGTCACCAAAAAAGAAAAGGTGAGATGTAGAATACATTGTAGAAGGAACGGGTGAGGAGTCGGGAAGAGGAGGGAACAGCAGAGAGCTGACTATGTGATCATAGTCAGCTAACCGTTGGGCAAGCTTGGGCTCGTGTGCCGCCAGATGTGCACATACGAAGCTTGTCAAGTTAAGAGTTAAATGGAAATGTCATGATGAATATATTAGTAAATGCTCACGTATATACCTCTCCGAGAGAGCCTTGGTCTTCAACTCGGAAACGTACGCCTACTGCACCCTTGTTGCCCATGTAGGCATGGCCACATCCTGTCCACTGGGTCTGGACGTCGCGAATTTGACGTGCGATGCCGTCATCCCTCGCGTAAACAAGCAAGGCTACACCAACATTGACAACTTTGGCTACAAGCGAGTAGCGCTCCTTGTTTGGCGCATGAACCTCGATCTGGGAAAGGATGAGGGCATCCCTGTTGTCAATCACAGACTTAGAGAGACCAGCAACTACGGGAGATGACATGTGAAGCTAAGACGAGCCAACAAGCGGCGGGACTTACGGCCTAGGTGAAGAGGAAGAAGTTCCTGAAAGCCAACGGCGACGATGTCTGGGGCACGAGGCTCTGGCGCAAGAAACTTGGAGACAGTGAGGGTAGGAGAAAGCCAGTCTACAAGATCCTGGGGAAACCCATGAAGGCCTTGGAGAGCGGTATTGTAAGAGGCAATCTGCACAAGAAGTCTGTGGGAGGGGGGGTCCGACATAGCTGGTGAACGAATGGTGGGTCACTAGGGTGTCGTCGGATGAGAAACAGTAGGAAGGATAGACGATGTTGATGAAGTGGGTCAGGTCAGGTGAAGTGGCACAGAAGGGACAGAAAGGCAGTAAAGTCCGTGAATAAATTATCTAAGGACGAAGACGGAGTCGTGGGGGCAAGGAAAGGGCAGGAGGACGGAATCAATGTCTCAGAGCTCCCACTGCGCCGCGCCACGACTATATGCCGAGTTGCGCAATTGTTTGTTGCACAGTCCAGCCGAGCATCTCTTCCTCCTCTTTCATGACCCTCTAACTTTTTCTCTCTGTGTCATTTCCCTCCTCCCCTCATGCCCGTCTCCAGCAACGCTTTCGTCTCTTCTTCCGCAGACCTCATCTACGATAATTCTCTGCGCTTCTGGAGAATTGTCACAAACATCTTTTTCAGAGAAGTTCGTCCCAGAGGCGCTTTCCATATCCCCAAAGATGGCCCAGTCATATTCGTCGGCGCTCCTCACCATAACCAGGCCTGTATATCTATTCCACTTACACCACTCTCGTATTAAAAACAACCGCATTAGTTCCTCGACGCTTTGTTACTCTTGTCGGAGGTTCATCGCGAAACTGGCCGCAGAGTCCAGTTTCTGACTGCAGCCAAGAGTATGAAGCGAAAAGTTGTTGGCTTTTTCACGCGGCTTATGTCCAGTAGTGCGTTTGCACTCCTTTTCCATCCGGTTGCCCTTCACTCATCCACATGGCAAGTCCCGGTGTCACGCGCAGCGGACGATGCTAAGCCTGGCACTGGAAGCGTATACTTGTCTCAGGATGATCCATGTCTCGTCCTTGGAGAAGGCACAAAGTTCCTGTCTGAGTTTACTCCCAATATGCAGATTTTACTTTCCAAAACCGTCAACTCCCCCCTTGCAGAGGTCGTTGATGTTATTTCCGACACTCAGCTGAGGATAAAGAGGGAGTTTGGGGGAGACAGTGGCAAAGTGACAGCCAGGATCCGAGAAAAGACTCGGGAACTCAAACAGCAGGGAATCGTAGGAGTTGATTTCAAGAAATTGCCGTTTGTCGACCAAAATGACATGTATCGTTACGTGTATCAATGCTTGACAAATGGGGGATGCATCGGGATCTTTCCGGAAGGTCGGTGTGAATCCGATCTCGACCGAGTTTCCCTCATAGATTAACATCTTGCTGTAGGTGGTAGTCACGATCGAACTGATCTTCTTCCACTCAAAGCTGGCGTCTCCATCATGGCGCTTGGCGCCATGGCCAATGATCCTACCCTCAAAGTCAAAATTGTGCCAGTGGGACTGTCTTACTTCCATGCCCACCGTTTCCGCTCTCGTGCAGTCGTTGAGTTTGGGGCTGCTATGGATGTACCCCCAGAATTTGTGGAGATGTTCAAACAAGGTGGTCAACACAAGCGCGAAGCTATAGGAAAATTCTTGGATCTCATCTATGACGCTTTGAAGACAGTCACGATCCGTGCCCCTGACTATGACACACTTATGGTATGAAGAGTATTATGTCACACCTGACGTACATCCTGATACTGTTGACAGCTCATTCAAGCTGCACGGCGACTTTACAAGACACCTGGACAGCATCTGACGTTGGGCCAGGTCGTAGAGTTGAACAAACGCTTCCTTGAAGGCTATAATCACTTCAAAGACGAGCCTCGTCTTCAGGCTTTGCGAACCAATGTTCTCAAATACAATCGTCTCGTCCGTGACCTCGGTCTTCGTGACCATCAAGTTCGTTCCCACCATACTTGCCGCGTGCTCTGACTGAAAATTTCCCAAGGTGCCTCGCGCAAAAAAGGCGAGCTGGAAGACTTTTGGCCTTCTTATATACCGACTTGTTCTCCTTACCATATGGACCATCCTAGCGTTGCCTGGCGTCATTCTCAATGGGCCAATTTTCTTGATTGCATCTATTGTGTCCAGGAAAAAAGCCAAAGGTGCTGTCAAGGTCATTTTTTTTTTATGCCTTGCTATCATTCACATCTACCTCAGAAGCGCTTACTGCTTCTGAGGTCAAGGTCGCAGGTCGCGATGTGCTTGCCACGTGGAAAGTGCTCATCTCTCTTGGTATCACACCCGTTTTGTACAGCCTCTATGCTTTACTTGCGACTACCATCGCTATCAAGGCTGATGCCCCCATGAAGTGGCGAATATGGACACCTATCTTAGTGATCATGGCACTACCTTTCATTGGTTATGCTGCGCTTAAATTCGGCGAGGCTGGCATGGATGTCCTTAAGTAAGTTCTACTATCACACCATCTACTACTTACGTCACGCACACCAAAAATACTTCTTAGATCACTGCGGCCGCTTGTTGTCGCGCTCGTTCCTGGACAGCAACGTTCACTCGATCGACTAAAACGAATGCGAACGGAACTCTCGAATGAGCTTGTCGAAATCATAAATGAGTTCGGCCCACAATTGTACGAGGACTTTGACAAGGTGCCTTTTCTGTCATCAATTTGCCCTCTCCTGAGTCGAATCTAACACTTGTTCTGTATCAGTGGCGTATTCTTGTGCCTTCCGCCAGTGTCCCGCCGTCCAGTGGCACGCCTGGTTTGTGGCGCCGAAAGAGTGGAGTTGGTGCGGTTGATGCGCAGGGAAACCTACTTGTGCATCCTATGGTAAGTTCACAGAATCATTCATTTATTGTATGCGGCAATTTTATGTCACTGTTACTCCAGACATGGCTGGACGAACGTTTGTTCGGTTGGTCCTGTAGCGCGCGTCGCGGGACCAGTGCATGGGCGGGTGGAACACGCAGCCAAGATATCAGCTGTACAGCAACCCCTGATGCTTCCGATGACGAGGATACCGGCGATTATGACAACGTGCTCGGCATCTTGCCCGGGCATGACGGGCACCTTACACCCAATCGACATCGGTCACGAAGCCACCATAGCTCATATGCGGACCTCCAGAAGTGCCGCATGTCTGCATCACAGGGCAGGCCTCTCGTTTCATCTCACTTATCAAGCCAAGCGCAACCTGAGGATCACACGCTCTATGGGGTTCAGGCATCGGTAGCGAAGCCCGGATCGCTGACGGAAGGCGACAGCCTGCATCATCGGCATACTCATCATAATAGGAAGATGAGCTTATCAGATGGCGTCACGGTAGAAAGGATTGGTGCACTGGATCGTGAACAAGCGTTTAAAGAGGACACGGATGTTCTCAACAGTGAGCTTCAGAAAAACAAGCATGAGGCAACACGCGAGCATCAAGAATAAAGGCTGTGCGAGATTTTTTTCTGATATCTCCCCTAAGCTAATGCTTATTTGGTCACGATGTATTCAACGAGTATGGCTGCTTTTTTGGCGAACTTTGTGGCCTGATCACGAAACGATTGCATATGATATATACATATACACGCAATGGCTTGTACCCCCCCAGTTGTACCTACGCGGGAATGGATGACGTCTTGTGAAACGGCAACTTCATGTAGGCAGACCACGGATCTCGATGAACAGGTGTTGCCTGAGGTAAAATTTTGAGAATTCCAGCCCACACCCTGCACAGCTGGCAGCAGAAGCAAATTTTGAGTAGGAGCTGCATATAGCTCAGCTCGGTGTACGTACCGTATGTCGCTGATTTCGTTGTAGAACTGGCAGTTCATCCATTACTGCACCGCTCGCACATATATGGCCACAACGCACCTGTATTTGCGAGCATCCACCTTGCTGAGCCTTGTAGCTCCCGAGGGCTTCCTCACCCAAGTCCATGCACCGAATCTCTCGCTGCGCTCGATCACCTCAGCGATTGCCACCCATGGCCCACCCTCATAGACGCACCTTGGTTGGAGAGTAGCCACCCACTCTGTTGCGGGCTGTACTTTGAGCAAGATGGACGGAATGGTAGAGGGGGGATGCCTCACGGTGTGTATTTTGTTATGACATAGATGGGTGCACCACGCATTGAGCCGCATCTTTCAACGAGGAGATAGGGCTCCATCGAGCCAGTGTCGCCGCTGGAAGACATGCAGGCGGCGTATTCTAGGATGATGGGGGACTAGCAATGCAATCACAAAGAGATCGGTACTCAGGATGCGAATTGACGCCAATGAGCACTGTAGATAAAGGCTCTCAGGGCCATCGCCGCATGTCGACACAAAATCGGCTGCTTCAGTGCTCTGACAAGCTACATACATAAGGCGATAAGATGGCACTTCGAGCAGCACATGACCGTGCAAAGAACCATTCATAAGCCAGCTGATCTCGTAACCTCACAACAAATCACAGCTGACTATATGCTGCACAATAGATGGGTGATAATTGCTATGGATCCCAGGGCTTTCCTGCGGTAAGAACTTCTACGCCTGTCTCCGTAATTCTAAGACTGTACTCAGCAGGTGGCCAAGAGAAACGATAAGGCCGGCGCTACGTACAACAATGTTTCTTCGAACTGCGCGCTCCTCTTTCCATCCACTGTTGTAGCAGTCCAATTGTCTGGCCAATGAACCTGATCCCAGTTGCTACCGAGATTGATCATCTGTGACATAGACGGCGCTCAGTCTTGTACCTTATATAGAAGTGCACTACTCACTGGCTCAATGGTGAAGGTCTGCACGAACTTCTATGAATTGACGCTTCTTTTGACTACAAGGAAATGACGCACCATCCCGGGCTTCATAATGCCGATAGCTTTGTTTTTAGCATAGTGAGGAACATTGGGTGCACAATGGAACAGGTCATTTATTCCATGACCCGTGTATGTCCGCACAACGGAACAACCGGCAGCACGAGCGATAGGCTCGCTACGACCCGAAAGTAGTCTAAACATTCATCCATCTCTGACATATTTGAAGACTTACATTGTCTTTCCAAGGTCGCGGAAAAGCGCACCGGGCTTGCATAACTTAATGGCTTCGTCCAGACACTTTCTCGTCGTCCGTATCAACTTTTCGGAGTCGTCATCTATTCTTCCGACAGGATATGTCTCATTAAGATCACCGTGATGCCCTGTGAGAATGCTATGGTGATGTTAACGGTGCACATATCACTTGACGAACCATCGTAGTAAAGTGAGACGTCTGTCAAATACAGTTTAATAAAGCGGGAGTACACAAAAGAGAATAAACATACCAATATTAATGATATCCCCTTCTTGCAGTTTTCGTTGGTCGGGTATGCCGTGGCAGATTACTTCATTGACTGATCTGAATAGACCAAAGGAATAAACGGGAAAAGACGAGGATAGGAAAGACCTGCAACTGACGTGCACACCGATTTAGGAAAGTGGCGGTAATTTAACGGAGAAGGGTATGCATTGCGCTCAATACATGCTTGATGTACTACAGCGTCTATTTCGTCAGTTGTTATCCCAGGACGTATGTGGGATGCCGCGATGTCAAGGACTTCTCGGGACAGCTGTGTGTTTCAAAGTCAAGTAAGTCCGTTTAAGAATAAGTTGGGCACGACCGTCTTGACGGTCGGACTTCAGCATTGCACGAGGATTGGTGTAGAGAAGCTGACAACATGAAGACAATCGTACCTTGCAGACTTTCCTCATTTTCTCTTGTTCCCCATCTCTCAATATACGAGGGCGTTGACCAAGGGACCTGTTCTCAGATATGGGTATGGCTGAAATACACGTCCCATCAACACCGGCTCACACGGCCGCCTTGAGATGACGGACAAAACCCATGATCCTACCATTTTCAGCATAATCAGGGCGAGGAATGTGGTCGGGTACTGTTCGAGCAGGAGACAGTGGGTACACTGGTTGCAAGGTTCCAGTAAAGCTAAAATTATGGAAAGGATTGAATGTTCCATCTATGTACAAGTCAGGCGGTCGTGAATGTCCCGTCATTTAAAGTGAGATTAAGCACCCGACCTTTGTTGATAGACGGATTGCCTGGATGGCATTTGGCTTTGTGGATTTTCTGAAAAACCCGGAGATGCGTGAGATATATGAAAGCTAAACGAATGGCCTTACCCCTGAGTATATATACGTCTGTAAATGTATAAGATGGAAAGAGGTATGTGAGGGAGGCTCACAATCGGCTTTGAAACATTCTTGACCACAGAAAAATGAACCTTGAATATTGAATCTGTGGGAACGATAAGGGCAACGTCCTCTCGCGAAGCAACATAAGGACATACTTGTTGCAAGTCGGGCACTCCATACGGGAAGGGGGGTTGCCGTTAGGACACTTGGAGCTCTGACAAACATGGGGGTCCATAGTAATTTGCTCAAGATCTGGGCAGACTCTTTGGCTACCGCCACGAACAATTCCTGCTACTGATAAGTGTAGGGAATGCCAACTCGGATGCCCCGCAGCAAGCGGACTTTGATTATATCATGTGTTCATCATGTGACCATGTTATACCCGTCTAAGTCTCCAACATCACGCTAACTAAGACCACTCACATGTGAGAACTCCTCATAAAAAGACACATTCAGTAAGTATGAGTAAAGCTTGCTCAAGACTTGTTGGAAATCGGGTTTGGTCCGTGCGAGCCTATGTAAGCTCGCAGTGTGGATGCAGGGTTGGTACGTATAAAATTAGCTACTCTGTTTTATATGCCTCTCGCACGAATGTCCTTTACCTCCTGTCGGACCTAGAGCAAGCGTGCTAAAGTCATTTTTTTGTTGCGTTCACTCGACCACTCATTTCAACAAGACTTACAACCAGAAGTGAGAACTGGTACAGAGTAAATGCAGGTGAGAATTGTGGGTCGGGTTCGGGGGTCACGTGACCGTCTCGCGTGCGAGAGCACGACTCGGAAAATGCGCGCGAGGGCGAAGGGCTGGCCTAAACTTTTCGAGCTGCTAACGAGCGGAGATGTCCAAAAATAAACGGAGACTCTGGGACTGAGACACCACCGCACAAAATTGCTAATGTCTTGAGGAACAAAAGGGAGGTGGGTCCAGAAGCGTGAGAAGATTCCGCTCAGAATCGCGTCAGGCACGTTTCGCACTCACGTATCTGCTTAGTCAGACAATAATCAGGCACAGATGTGGTAGTCGATCATACGCCCGTCCTCACTGGGCTCGCAAAAGCATCCGAAAGGCCTCCTGATGGAAATCGGAATTGGACTTCCGTTGGGCTGTGAGCTTTGGACGGGTGCAGAAAGTGGGGAGTGTCATAAATACTTCATTCGTTGTTGCCTTGCGCGATTGCCCCGCTTTCTGGCTCGCTCTTGCCCGCACAAGTGTTGTCGACGTTGTGATGTCAACCTTGTATTCCCTCTTATAGTATGTATATTAGGATAAGTCCACGCTTGCACGGCAGACCCGCTACCGTATGCATATTAGAGCGCGATTGCGATGACTGTTGTTGCACGTATTATACTGTAGAAGATACACTCAGACGCTACGTACTATAAGCAAGCCTTGTAGGGAAGAGTACTTTATCGCGTCGCAGGGTATCGCCTGTTCTATCTTATCTCTTGTTCCCTCCATGTCCTTACCATTGTCTTGCAGTGGCACGTCACACATCGCGTGAACATGCAACCATTGGTCAGTCATGGCGATATTGTCATGCTGCTGAAGAAGCTTGGACATGTGTATTAGAACAATGGCCACAATTAATACCTCAAAGTAAGGGTGATATTAATTGAAGGAGGTTGCTTGGAAAAGAGTGTGGCTGACTGTAGAAAGAAGAGAATATATTCTACAGGAAGAAATCATAAAATGTGAACAATGTAGGAGTAAGTACTGACCTCAGTCTCTTCATAGAAGACTGAGGAGAAAGAAAACTATGTGAGGAATTTTTTCTATAAGTAATGGGTCCATCCGTATCATCCCTGAGTCCATGTGGTGCAGTCACCCAGTCACATATTCACTGTCGCACATTGCTGTAAACTCCAACAACATTGTCAAAAAAAAACTAACCCCCACATCGCCAGCCCTGAGCACATTTACTCGTGGCTGGGCCGCTTCCCTTTGTCCTCAGAATACGTTGATTGTTGTTCATGCTACAGACATCAACATACATCTTTCGACGATAACGCTTGGTTATACGTCACCCACACCGTCTTCCCTGCCGTTTGGCGATCGAATTTCAAAGACATCGCTGCCGACCCGTCAGGCGTCCCTTGAGGACTCGGGTGGGGCTTATCTCGCGTCATGCCGTTCTTGCCACGCATCCCTGCGACGCGATATAGTACTTGCCTTACTCTCACCAATGATTTATTCTTGGGTGCTGTCCCTGACGCGTTGCGGGACATGACTATTGTCGAAGAAATCATGATCGCCCGTTGCTGCGCTGGGCTATACATTGTACAATGTACATGGCGCATCCTGACGCTGGTGCTTCCAAGGACCCTTTACCTGCCCATCTACATTACATAGTTCACAATGCCTCCTGCCCACACTAATGGGTTGATACGCAATACGTCCAACTCGCCCCTGGCTTGGGGTGGTAGCACGACAAATGCCGGTGTATCACTTGCTTCATAGTACAACACTGCTACGCGCGGCACATTACGCAGATGCGGTAACGGGTTCTGCCGTGCGAATGCGGCCTTAGCCTTATTCATGCATGCCGGCGAACTATTCTCCGTTGCTGACCGATAGTCGTTCCGATTTTACTGTAACGGCGAGCAGTGACTTGGGGCTGCAAGGATTTTGCGGTCAAGTCACACGCCGCCAATCATGGTTGTCACGTGCTCGGCAACCATTAAGTCGACGTCCATTTGGCACACAACACCTTTATTGACGCCAGCGCAGGAACAAACTCGGTGGATATCCGACAGATGTGTGTCTGCACAGGATTGAAAAGGGGGTGTCATACTTCGCTAAGTAAGATTATGGAACCAGGACGGTATGAAGTGGCGGATGTGATACAGAGCACGATGTAGGAAGCGTATGAGAAAAGAAAGTGCTGGCAATACAAACTGAAGGCGAGTTCAAAGTATGGATGCAATAATGGGGAAAAGGTGATGAGAAATGTGACAAGTGGAGAAGACAGCAAATTCTAGGCAATATTAGGATATGAACGGCGGTTTAGTAGAAGGAAATTAAGAGGCGATTAGAGTCAGAGATATGAGAGCAGCAATGGGATAGAATAAAAAGCATAGTCCTGTCGACCAGAAGTCGGAGAAAAGAGGCACGATCGATAGGCCTCATGTTGAAGTCGCGGTAGCCCCGTTTTGATGTTTTTCTCGTCAACCTGTTTCGCCTTGCGGACGACGTCGACAAGGGTTTTGGTGTATACCATGCGGAAAGTCCGAAACGTCTTTCACTTTTCGTGCTCCAACTTGAAGGCGAATCGTTTGTCACCTGCTGCACGAAAGAGAGCGCGGTAATGTGAACGGCCGAAGACCTCGACAAGTTGTTGTTCGTGTGAACTGATCCATTCAATGGGTGGGAGACCACGGATTGTCCGGTAAGTGCCTTCACTGGGAACGCGTTCTTCTTTCACAAGAACGAGCAGGCCTGTAAGAAGACACTGCAGCAGGTGAAGGAGGTCTGCGACAGGAGTGACGGTATGACGCATGTAGGGGAAGACGGCGCTATGGAAAACCATCTCCCATTGCACTCGCCTGTCGGGGCTGAAGAAGGACGAGGCGTTCAGAGGAACTTGCAAGCGCAAGCTGGGTGAACGAGGAAGGCCTCCTGATGAGCGAAGGGGTGGTGTACACTCGATGGAGAAGAGCATGCGGGAGTCAAGTGGAATTATGTCTCGCCATCCGTGTTCTCGGACGAGTTCTTCCTTGATAGAAGTCAGCCAGCGGCGAGCGCGCGCATAGTTAGTACCGAGGGCATCGGCGCTCGTCAAGGGAATCCCGGTACGTTTTGCCCAGTCGTCCATGTTGCGGACGTCGTTGGAGAATACCACTTCGGGAGGCGGACTCGACATGATGAAGGGGAGGAGGATGTGGAGAGGGAAAGGGTAGGATTGCTGTGCAGGGCGAGAATTCTGAATTGAAGGATAATATATAGAGGACTGGACTTACTGTACTATGTGAAGCGTGGCCCGTTGGAATGGCTTGATAGATCGAATCGGATACAGGATGGGAAACACGTTCCAACGGGCGGGTTGGCGAGATGTATAGATTAAGAGGAGAGTGAGTCGCGGCTGGTCAGAGGAAGGGTGGTGGGAGAAAGGGCATAATATAAAGAAGTATTTGAGGGACGGGACGGGCTTTTCGAACGATAGTCCGCAAAATAGTAACCGGTTGTGCGCGTTGTGCACATCTCGATGGGGCCGACGTGGAACGTGTTTCGACGACGGCGTTCTTCGACCCTAATCACGGACAAATTCTTCAGGATTCTGCCGAATCTCTCTTTTCAGTCCTCTTCACACCATGTGCCCTTCTCTACCAGGCCATGCACTTCCAGCATTGCCGTTGATAATGCTTGTACCCTTTCCCAAGGCCTCTGGACAGATGCAAGCCGTTTTCAATCCCGCTTCACCCAAGCATAGCCCACTGCCATTCACTGGCGGCTACTATTTTGGATGTCAAAACAGTCTTAATTGGTCCAATTCTCCGCTAGTGACAGACCGTGCCTGACGCTGGCCGCCCCTTGCATAATCATGGACTTTCTGGGATGAACGACAGCTCTATTTGACGTTTCCGCAGCGCTACGACGGTGGTCCATGCAGCGTAATGCGAAGAGACCGTGGGATTCGTGATAATCCTTTCAACATTCCCATTGTCTCCAAGAGAGAGTCTTCTAATACGAATATTCTGTTTTCTACGCGATACTATACTATACTTTATCTGCAAACTCCAATCGCGTCCGACCCAATCACGGGATTTATTTCAGAAGTCACGAGTGGTTGCGGATGCCCTCAGTCATTTTTGGAAGCTGTTTCCAAGATATATATTTCAACACGGAAGCCCTCATTGTGTCCTACTGCACGTATAGACGGTCTAGTAAGCTTTTGAGGTGCATAGCGCTCTCCTGCTCAAGCCTCTGCTCGTGTCATCTTATTTTTCACCCCCGTCTGCTTCTTCAGTTGCATCACCCAGTTCATCAACAGTACTTCGGCCTCCGATCAACATGCGGTCTTCGTCCTTCTCTCATCTACCTTTGTCAGATAGCAGCATCCATGATGATTTTGACATCCATGCTACCTATCAAAGGATGTTGTCCAGTGAAGATGTGAGTATACGAGGTCTGAGGCGAGTTTTATCTGGATAGAACACAACTTTCAAGATTTCCGCACCCCTAGGCGCAATACTATCATTGACCGAGTTGGTCGCACAGTCAGGCGGTGAGTGAGACTATATCATCATGCAATTGCCAAGTGGAATATTATCATGACAGCTGGGACAATGTTTGAGTTGGTAAAGGCCCTTGAAGACGGAGCAGAAGTACTCAAAAGACGGGTTCCTAATTCCATAGGCCTTACAGCAGGCTGTGAGCTATTCATCGCGTTTGTGACATTATTTCCGCATGAATCTGTTGTACGTCCTACTGTTTGGCATACGTCGGATGGTACGCTGACATCAATACCATCAGAGCTTTTCTGAATTGAAGACAGAGCTCATCAGGCAAGGGGAGCAGTATGCTGCCAAGGCCTTGAGATTTCGGTACACAATTGCAAAATCTGCCCTCGATTTCATCAAGGATGACTCAGTGGTATGTCAAGATGTTCATGGTGACGGGTTACTCTCAATGAAGCGTTCGTAGATCCTTACACATTCGTATTCACGAGTTGTCATGCAGGCATTGCTGCATGCCCATAAGTACAAGAGGATCTCTGTTTATGTCACAGAAGCACGCCCACGAGGACTCGGGTAAGCGGTATTATTCTTGACATGTCGCTGTGAACTGGACTGTATTCTTTATGTTTTCAGTACCAAAACATATGAGGCATTAGCGGCGGCCGGAATACCCTGCACCGTTGTGCTTGATTCAGCTGTGGCCTACGTGATGGACAAAGTGGATTTCGTTCTTGTGGGCTCCGAGGCAGTAGTCGAAAGTGGCGGGTTGGTTAATGCTGTGGGTAGCAATCAGATGGCCATCATTGCAAAGGCGGAAAACAAGCCGTTCTATGCGTCGGCGGAGAGGTGCGTTCCGGCGGTGATTTGTGATATTGAAAAACGTGACCCACACAGGATGTGCAAATGACAGCTACAAATTCCATCGATTGTTCCCGTTGTCACAATATGACTTGCCGACGCACACGCATGAGATTCTCTCCTTTCCACGGTCCACGCAACGTTCCGACGCGGAGATTATAGACACAAGTTCTGTGCCACCTGTCTCAGAAAACACATCCAAATTTCAAACGGGATCGATAGACCGATCATTGGCTCCGACCCCTTTGCTCTCGTCATCTTTTGTGCAGCAGACGATGACGTCAGAACAAATCGCGAAGAACCCCGACGTAGACTACACCAGGTGAGGAAGACCGCATTCGACATCTTTCCACCTGCTGAAGATCCGCTTTTTGCAGACCTGATCTTATTTCTCTCGTGTTTTCGGACGTTGGCATCTTGACACCAGAGGGGGTCAGTCAATACTTGGTGGGAATGTTTGCCGGTTGATGTTGTAATGCCTCTGTCGTTCATGAAGACAAACGGCATCGACGGACTTGACTTCACAGGGCACAGCGTGCGGACCGTCATTCCTGATAGGGACCCGATAATCTCTGATAACGTTAACTGGATATTGAGGCTTCAATCAGATATCCTGTGCTGCGTTGGCCAGTTGCTCATGAGACAACGAGATATTTCTCAAATCCACTCTGGAGGACTGGACATGCCTTGTTTCGACTATAATCGGTAAGATAGATGCATGTATGAGACGCGAGACGTATCGGAACGTTGTCCCGATATCTATCTTCGTATTGGCCTCGTATTGGCTGGAAGTCTGTATCGTGACGGAGTGGCGGAAGACCAGCTGGGAAGAGCGATATCGGGTGGGTTGCGATTGGTGAATGAAAAGTTGGAAGCAGAATGGGACTCATATTCTGTCTGAGAAGTACAGCGCGCAGTATAGATGGACAGATACTTGCGCTATCGTCAGCAACCTGTGAACATTCAATAGCTGAGCCAATGGCCGGGCCACCAATTCACCGACTCAGACGGCCGGTTCTTCTGGTCTTTGGGTGTAAATTTGCGTGCCCTATGGCTTGGCTCCGCGCCTGGATGCCCAGCGAGGTCGGATAAATATTGAACATTAGCCTTTTGGCGATTTACCGTTGCAAAAGCACGTTGCAATCCGTTCTAGCTCGCGGATCTAATAACGCTAGGGTATACCTCCACCGCTAGGGCAATCCGATCTCATCTGCACGAAAATTCACTCGATAGGTGATGTTATCAGCTGCGCTGCGTGTTCATGTTCCGTCTTGCTGCCGGTCAATTCGGTCCCTACTGGGAGATTGACCTGGTTTAAAAGCTTAGCAATGGGTTGAGGTGGGACGACAATCCTCTCGACCTACTTGACCAAGCCAACATGTGCCGCTGGCGGAGGTGCGCTCAGTGATGACCAAGCTGCTGTATTCTGATCAGCCCATATAGGGTGACAAATACTTACTTGCGCTGCAGGCATGAAGATGAAATTGTCAGTCTTGTCATCGTTTACTTATTCGCATTATTGACAGCTTTTCTAGCCAGACGAGATGGTAATGTACCTGACATGCCGTATGCTGGCGCATGACCAACGTAGTACAGATCCTATGTGGTAGTCGCTGGTGCAGGTTCAGTGATCAACACCCATCGGACTGCATAGCTCCGCAATGCATACGGACATGTCTCCAATTGTAAGCGCGTCGTCCTTCTCTGTGAGAAAAAGTCATGGATCCGCTGACTCATTGTTTTCGTCAAGCCGACAGTTCCCTCAACAATACAGTGCGACGACCCAGTTGCTTTCGTGTTGTGCAAAATACTGAACAGCCGATAATAGATCCGCAAGTCGATAACCTGTGTCCACAGTGCCAGTCGGGCAGCGAGCAGCCAACTGCTTCTAATAGCGCACAACGCTAAAGGGGGGGGGGGGGGGGGGGGGG
>QLPN01001147.1:25807-49253 GCA_003314395.1 Albatrellus ellisii
GAGGGTGTTGTTGCAAACGCGTTTCTCCATATCGTCCAAATGCCCTTATCGCGCCTGGTAGAATGGGGCGTGCAGTAATCACGATGACAGGCGGTTGTATAGAGTTAGGATACCACGTTTATCTGTAGATGCTTTCTGAAGATTGTGAAACTGTTTGAATGCACAATGGAATCCTCGTGCTGGCGGTGTTCCGCGGAGGGTGAAGGCATGGAAGGGATAGATTATCAAGAGCAGAAGAGCGAGGAGTACAGGAGGGGATGGGCATCAGAGCGATCGGTGACCGAAGTGTGACCCACATTCAGATGGCGGAGTTGGCAACTGCGCCATCAACCGAACTTGGGCCGAGCCTAACAATATTAATGTGTGAGCAAGGGCAGTAAATGCCATCCAGAAGATGACTGCATCGGTTTTCGCGAAAAGAAACTCCGAGGAGTACATTTCATCGATACAATATTCGAATCGTTGGCGCAAGCAGACGAGGCAGAAATGTGTTTTGATCAAACGATGAAGAAGCGGGATCGTCGAAGACTGGGAGACTACTTTATGAAGCCTACATTGCGAGCACCTGGTTCCGTTTCCAGACACACGAATCATGCGATCAACGCCATAAAGAACACTGGCACACAGCCCGAGGGATGATACTCATAGTCCGGGTAACATTGACCCTTGTCAATGTCAGGGCATTGAACAACAATAAGCGAACAGTTACGGACGTCAAGGAGAATGATAATAACTCACCCCCCCACCCCTACGCCACGCCCTATGCACGACATCGAATAGACCAGGGCTACGATCAAGTCAATACTGTTCGAAAGGTTTGTCGCGGGCGGTTCAACCCGGCCCGGACAAACGACACCGTGACGTAGTTGGAAGCCGGAAGCCAGCGTCAATTTGGCCACTGTCAAGCCCACTCCTCTCTTTCCTCGCTACTCTCTCGTCCTCTTCTCGTCATGGTTTTCGATGACCATATTTCTTCATTATCCTCTCAGTGGCTCTTCCCAGTATCTAGCCTGCTTCAGACACCAACCTTGAGACAGAGATCTCTGGAGGATGAGATGTACGACAGGGCCAGAGGCATCGAGTTTCTATTTCGTCTTGGAACCTCCATAGGCCTGTGAGCTGGTCTCTACCTTGTTTCTTCCGTCCAGAATGTCACAGAGCGACATAGGCACTTGCCTGGTGTTCTCACTGCCGCCACATGGTTCCACCGATTCTTTATGCGTCACTCAATGGAAGACTACCATCGTCAGGTTGGCTTTGTATTTAATGCCGCAAACGACCGTCTTTCATAGCTCTACCAGAACGTCGCTGCTGCTTGCATATTCCTCGCCACGAAAACCGAAGAGTGTGGAAGAAAACTCCGGGATGTGGCACGCGTATTCTGCGCAAAAGTAGCCAATATCGATGTTCGAGAGACTCCCGAGGCCGGCAAAGTACGATTATTCTCTCATATGATCTCAACGCTCACGATGGGGGGCGGCAGGGAATCGAAGAAGCATCACATGCTATTCTTATTACTGAAGAGGTCTTATTAGAGGCGCTTTGCTTCGATTTCGTGGTAGACATTGTCCATGCCGAACTTGTAAATTTATTCGATGCCCAAGAAACCAATCACATTGTTCAAGATTATGCTTGGAGCATAGCTCATGATTCGTAGGTCCCTCATTTTGCGCGCTGACAATACTTAGACAAACAGTGGTGCCCAGGTATCGAACGCCACTCTGTGTTCTGTATCCTCCCAGTGTAATCGCAGCTTCTTGCTATATCCTAGCTCAAAGAATTGCTGATGGCCCACATACACTCTCGCTGGATGCTCGAATATCACCTTCTCCTGCATCGGCGTCTCTTCCTACACCGCCCACTCACAAACCACCCTCTCCAGACAGCACACGCTTCGCTGTCGAATTCTTTGGGTTCGACGAATTGGAGCTAACATCAGTGGCAGGTATGCATCAGCAGGCTGGGAACAGTGGGTGTAGACCATGTTGACACATTTCAGATGCGCTTGCCATGCTCTTGGAGTTTTACCAATTCCAAGCCTCTCAGGGCCTCGTGGACTACCTAGGGTCCATTCTCTCAGTAACTGTCCTTCTCTTTGACGCATTGGCAGTCGTTCAATCTGTGGATATGATAGGTGCCACCCCCTGCTTCCACTTCCTCGCCTTCTCGACCCGTCATGTATCGGCGATTATCTAGCCCTAACAGTTACCCAAGAGGCACACATCACTGGACCCCTGACTCTTTACATGGGAGCAACACACCCACATAGTTGCAGTCTCGTGGGCGTATCCCTAGACATTGTAAGATGAGACTTGTCAGTGAAGTGTGACTTTCATCCGTCTGACCGTTCAGCTGTTTCTTGCATACAAATCTTGCAGCGTAGATAGGATCACGGTCCAGTCCTCGGCTTGATCGTCGTTGGAAGCAGCAGCCAGAGCTTGAGGAAGCAGTAAATTTTATAGAGCGAGCCAACCACCCGTGTCATAATTGTCTACTGATGCAGATAACGAAGACCACTTTGATACAACGCTGGCGCTTTCATCCTGTGCGCCGGGGAATGTTGTGTAATCAGTGACAGTTGCATCAATCCAGCCTTGAACGAGTTGTTTTCTGATCGTCAGTTCGGCTGCAGACAGCGGTCTGTATATAGGAGCGCAAGGCAAGGAGATACCATCATGTGTGATGAGTCGAGATAGTGAGATAGCGTCCTGTAAATGGGCTGAGGTTGCTGCCTCTGCATGCACTTCAGCGTGGGATGCTGATGCAAGTGGGGCGGGTGACTGACCTTCACTCTTCCCTGACCAACTGGACGAGGAAGGGGCAATTGAAGGTTCAGTAGAACACTCGGGAACTCCGTCCACCGGAGATAATAAGAGGTCAACAGGTTCAGGAACCTGTTTCATATAGGTACAGGTAATCGTTGATAGATGGTCAGTTTGCATGTGAATGGTTTAGGGCATGCTCTTCGCTTGGAACACCCACCTCACGACTGATCAAACCACCTGGAACGCCCATCGAAGAGGATAACCAAAAAAAGACGGTCTGCAGTATAGTTGGGTTTTTCGTATCGAAGGACTGAACGTACGTTACTTGCGCACGTGTCCAACCTGTGTCATGATACGTTTTCTAGCTTCACTTTAGTTCTGCATTAGTCCCACTCACCCTTAGAGAACAGTCCGAAGACCCAACCGGAGTAGTTGGAAAGAACGAACCAGGGGCAGCTGTGTAGAGCGCAAAGGTCATATACCTGGATAGGATTAACAATTGGGCATCGGGACCAGTTGTTCTGCGAGCAAGGCTGCGAATGTACCTTTGCCCAGATACGATCCTTACTATGCAGTTTCTGCACCACAGATTCGTCATAATGCGGGAACTACACGCCGAGCATAAGCGAGCTGAATGCAAGCCATCGGAGTTGATATATACCTCGTTGAACTCGGCAAATCGTTCCAGGTCGCGCAGGGAAAGGATCCACGGCGGTTGCACTATAACGACTATCGACGCCTGTCCGCAGGTTGCGCTCCATGTGAAGTGGCGGAGGATACCCGCGTCTGCGTCGCCCTCTTGTAGAATGATGGACCAAGACCTGGTCTCGGGATAGACCAGGTGCATCACGCATTGCATCGTCTGCAACGGCAAGACATCAAACCACAGAATCAACCTAAAAATCAGCGGCGGTCAGTAGCTGTCCATCACACCCCCAACAACCGCGCCTCGTACCTTTCAATGTTACTGGGAGGAAGCAAGGGTATTGGCGGGATGTCGAAATAAGGCTGGCATGGCACCGATAGTCGCCCGATGGCGTCGCAGTCCCCATCCCCTTCATCAAAGTCCAGCGTTCCGTCGACAACGACTGCATCGACGACTGTTCGGACGCAGCAAGACAGATCAGCGGCGCCGTCTGCAAGGACAAAAGACCGCAATGAGAAAATTACATTGCTGGATATGTTTGCTGAGCTTGGCTTGTTTAAGAGGTTCTGTGCGCTGCAGCCGTCGGTGTCGCCCAGGGCGGACGCGAAGTGTGTTGGCGTGGCTTTTGTGGCCCGGTGCTGGTATTGGCGGAGCGTCCCTATGCAGCATTAGCAACGGGAGCACGGTCTGAGACAGATACAGTCTCAAATTGCCGAAAAGACCGGTATCGAAGGATCCAGGGAGTTTTACAGTCCTCATAGCAGATGGGGCCGCCTTGGTTGGTGCACGGGCAACTGGGTGGTTCTCCATGGCAAAGTTGAAAATTCGGGAGGTCGACAACCTGGATGCAATTCTTATACTTCCGCCCCCTCCTTGTAATTAAAAGATGGACTCTTTCGCAACGCAAGTAGTACAAGACACTTGGGTCCTTGTATTTCACTGCCGTAGCGAAAGGTGGTTCTGCAACAGCTAAAAGCTGGGCAACATCGTGGACCCACAATCGCCCACACAACTACAGCGACAACACTTGCCATTCCCGTCTGTTGCCAAGTGTTTGTGGATCCGTGTACAAACAAATTTGGGATTGCCAGCGTATAGTTGCGGAGTTCAACAGAACGACAACCATCACATCCAAACAACACTGAAAGTAATCAGGTTACTACGAATTTAAACCACCTCAGTGGTGAAATATAGGTACATGGTGATTAAAAGACTGGTAGCGCTGGTGACAATAGATCTCACGCAGTCCCAACGATGATGACTGCGGATGGAACTAGTACATGATAACGACAAAACCCGTGGTATGCTGACGCCCGCGTCGTGAAGAGAACACAATAGACACTATGACGAAGTCTGCGAGCTCTATGGTAGATGTCTTGCGCTGGTGTATGGTCTTTCTCGCATCGCGCAGTCCCCGCATTGGACGGGACTAATCCTAATAGGATTCCGGATAGGCAACGCCATCATTCGCACGCACAACTGCGACCTGCAACCTGCACGAGAGGCGTGTTCAGTAGTGTAACGTCAAACGAGTATGACCCCTCATTGAACGCACCGGTTGGGTGGGCATGACGTCGACTGAACAGGCAAATTGGTCGCAAGCAATCCTGCAAACGAGTCGACATGGGCACAAAGTGGCCGCAGCCTACGAAGAATCGCCCATCAATGACCTGGAACAGCATCAGTCTAGTCTAACTCTTTGAATTGGAGATAGACAGACATTGTGACACATGGTATTGTCCGTGGGTTTCGTACAGATCGAAGAACTTTGTCTTCTTAGATGGACTGAATGGATGGAGCTGGTAGCACCGGCCTTTGGTTCCTGGGATACATATACTCATCGGGTTATCCGTGCTTGAGACAGTGGGGGAACGCTGGTGACCCCACTGCTGACCATCGCATTTACACGCCTTTTGCGGCCAGGCCATCATCAGGCCAGCAGATGTCCAAAGGCAACGCTCAAAGGTTATTGAATCCTTGCAAAAGTCCTGCCGCTTATGGTTGGGGAACGGCATTCTTCTCCGATGCGGTCTGTAGCCGACCCCAAATGGATAACGTCCATGAAACACGAAACGCACCTGAGTTAAAATAATGCTCGTTGCTCGCCTCTATTTGTCGATCAAATACCGCGGAATAAACGAACCCCTATGCTCTCGCAAGGCTCAGTCGAGATCACTGGCCTGTGAAGCAGACGACGATGATCGAGAATACCCGAGCCACGAGGGAAGGGGCAAGTCCATAGGCCTGTGACATATAAACGCCGTTGCGTGTTGATGGAGCTTACACATGCGGCCAAATGCCCAAAGCCGACATGAAATTTCTTTTGAATTTAGCCCATGAGGTCAAGCAAGCCTCCACGCGTCAATAACAAAGACTGATGGGGCGACCACGGAGCCTAGCTTGTGGCTGGAAAATAGGACACAACACTGTCGCCATTGGCCAATGCGCTTCTTCAATATGAAAGTGGATTACTGTACGCGATAGTGACCGTAATTACGACTCACCCAGAATTGTCGGACGGACGGCATGTAACAGGTGTGGGGGTAATTTGGAATTAAAGTCATTTTTGCCTTGGACCAATGGACCTTGATCAGCGGCCGCCAAGCTCACTCTGCGTGCTCTCCAATCGAGATCGCATTAGCGGAGACCGTGCAAGATGGCTCTGTATAAAGAGGAAGGAAGACCCGATACTACGGGAACATAGACCTTCCTTGATGGACGCTTACAGGCTGCACCTGTGTCTGGTGAAGATGAGCTGCATACCTAAGGACAAGTTTGTGCCGAGCATCGAACTATATTATGAGACGGTGTCCCAGAGGTGAGGAATAATGCTAGGAACAATGTGGGCTCTCGTTGCTATCATGCCCCCCGAGCGCGGATCGCATTGACGAGCTGCACCTTTTTCCGTACCTGACAAGCCATGGTCAGTCCATGTAAAAGTAGCATGGTATTGACGCACCTCATGCGCGAACCGTCGTCTCCAACGCTGGCTACTCAGTCTTCTTCTCTTGGCTCCCTTCTTTTCGTGTCGAGCGGACAGACGAAGCTCGTACATAACCCTATTTCGGTGGAGGATACTCTGCAGCTGGCCCAATGTAGCACCGACGTCGCCATTCTGTTGTATTTCAATGCTCCGCCCTGGAATAGTCCAAAGAGGTAAGGAATATCACTGAGCAATAACCCACATACTCACCTGCGTATGTATTCTTTGGCATCGGTAGCTTGGTCAAATTGATCTTGCTCCTGTGTCTCCACAGCTCTTCCGGTGTTTGCTTTGGAACATTATGTGCCTCCGTCTGCGGAATAGATAGCGCTCCCAGTGGACCCCATTGGACACTACTCTCAGACGCGGCGCCATAGAGGCGTTGGTGTACTTTGAGACTCGTCGGCGAAGGGCAAAGAAGGGAATTATAAAAAATGGTTCGCAAGGCGTGTGCATTTGTACGGGCCAGGCGATAATGAGAGCATGCGCGAACAGAAGATAGTACGGAGGACAGCATATTACTGCCAGTGGAGGACGCCCGATGTACGAATGAACAAGAGTTCAATTTCATTCGTCGACGTATTGCGTGGGAAATTATTGACTCTGACCCTTCGCACTTGCCAATTGCCATTACTATGCTGTAGATATTCGCCAGTCTGACTAGTACTGTACTGTCTAGACCGGAATCGCTATTCAGAATGTCGTTGGATGTTCTCCTAGAAGAGCTCGAGGTGACAACTCTCTCTCTCGACAAAGACATATCCTAATCGATTCTGCCAAGGTCCTCGAATCTATATACCCGCAGGAATTAGCCAGTCCGTATTACCATCTTCCATCGTTCTTCTCAAAACTGAGGCTCATGCGAAGAAATATCTGAAAGGATTATTAAGATTGATGTCGAGCCAGATGACCTCGTGGAGGGAGGCGATCCCTGTCCGTGTTTCTTGTGTCTCTTCGTCAATTAATAGACGCCGTGCTTGACGATTGGACAGTAAAACTGACGCTCACCGTCGAGTACCCGGATACATATCCTGATGATATTCCCGTCTTGTCCATAGAACCGTCTGAAGGCGACCTAGAAGCAGGCGAGATCGAGTCCTTGCTAGATGGTATGAAGGCAGTGGTACGTTTGATCCTCCCTGTTCACATACGTGATTCATCGTGTCTATGTGAATTCCTCAAGGGCGCAGAAAATCAGGGAATGGCAATGACGTTTACTATCGTCTCGCATTTGAGGGAACAATGTTGTTCCGTCGTGCGCTCGAGGCTTGAACAGCGTAAGAAGGAAGAGGCCGAAAAAGAAAGAAAGGCCTTGGAGGTATCTTCAATTGCATTGTCGCTGTTCTACGTCTTCTCATCTTTTCGTAGGAAGAAGACGCTCGGACCAGAGGCACGCCTGTTACCTTGGAATCCTTCTTGGCTTGGAAGAGCAAGTTTGACAAAGAGATGGCTAAGAAGAAGGCACGGGAGTTGGACGAAAAGCTCAAGGGGTTCTCGCCCAAAGAGAAGGAGGAATGCAAAAAGATCGCTTCTCGATTGACCGGTAATACCTTCGTTCAAGTTTGTCTCGGTTCACAACTTAGCCTTAGCACGCGTTTAGGCCGTCAGTTGTTTGAGCGTGACAAAAACCTAGCCACTTCAGATGCCGCTCTATTGGAGGAAGGCACTGTTTCTGTTGACGTTAGTCAATACGAGAGGATAAGAGAACATGATGACGAAGACGAAAACAGTATTGTACATTTCAGCGACAGCGACTAACAGCTAGTTTGAATTCGAAATTTGTGCTTTTGTCAGTATCCTGGAGTATCTCTGCCTTGTCACATTAGTTGTGTAGTTCATGAATCAGGGAAGAACCTTTCTCTCTCTTTTTGAGGGGGGTTAGGTTGTTCATAGTCTCACTACTACTAGTGTGTGTAGTATAAGGTCTGGAGGAGACCACTAGTGTGGGAGCACGATATATCTCGCAGGGAATGTCTTTATCTGCTTCTGCTCTCTTGTACAGTGGTTCCGCTGGAAAGACGACCGAGTAATGACACTAAGTTGTCAGGTTAGTAAGGTGGGGTATGGGGCCATCTCTCTTCGTTGTAGTCCGTCCTACCCCTTCTTAACGACCATGCAGTTACAGCCAACCTCGCTTTGTGAGTTTCGCTTGCCCGGCTCCTTATTGAATTTGCGCGTATCTTTCAAATTCGACCATCCGTTCTGGGTCGGTTGTCCTTTCTCCACATTCTTTGTCTTTTCCTACAGCCCGTCAGGTCATAGATACACCTGCTGTCCGAAGCGACTCCATGCACGCAGGATACACAAAAAGAAAGTGATGAACTGTTTCCTCGCGCTCGCCACACACAAGGAGTGCTGGTTCCGATTTTCCGATCACATACAAAGAAGTGCTATTATAATGTGATCGGAAACCCCCTTTCTAGATAATTGTAGCTATTCAAAGCCCTGCAAGCAAATCACCTTGACCTTCCACACCCGCAACTATCAACTCTTGGTCGATTTTTCGGCATCCCAAGCCTTCCTGATCTGTAAGCCAGCCATCCACTACTTGCAACGGTCGCGGCCGTCTATTGATCACAGCCTCTTCGGCTGTCGCCTTGAGCCACTCCAAGACAGGCCTGGTGATCCACTTGTTGACCTCTCCCCACCGTTTGCCAGTTGGCTCAAACCAGCCAAGATGTCCACCACTTATGGTGCGCACCAAAACAACCCACTCATCAAGGGTGCCCATCAGGGTCTGTCGCACTACTGGATCGTCGTCGGCACTGAATGAGATGATTGGAACCCGAATGTCCTTCAGGAGCTGGTGGCTCGAACTCCAATGATAATAATCTAATGCGCCTGGGAAAGGGAATGGCGGGGACTGGCCTCCTACGGTGCAAGTGACGGTGTCGTCATAGTCTGAGAGCGTCGGGGACTTGAGGTTGTAGAAGCTGGCCAATGCTTTTGCCATAACAGAATCCGGGAATTTTGCAATAATAACTGGCAGGTGGCGCGTCCAGAGTTTTGCCATATTCTGTGCCATGGCCTTCGAGTAGATGTGTCGTCCTATCCAATTGCATTCTAGGCTTCAATAAAATATTAAGGTCCTCGAGGTCAATCCCTAGTCAGAACTGCATCCACCTACATTCTCACGTTCTCGGCCAAGTCCCAAGGCTGGTCGTGAAGCTCGGTCAGAATGCTACAACGCTGCTTACATCAAGGTGACGTGACTCACACATCCCAGGACACATCCTGAAATTAGTCTGCTTTCTTCACCTTCTTGTCCAAGGTACCTGGCTAGGACGCTCGCGCCCAGAGAGAACCCGAGGCCAACTAGTGGCGCATTGGGATATAGGTGGGATATATACATGATTGCTTGTCGTAAGTCATTCGTTTGGCCAGCAGAATATACCTGCGGGCTTGTCAAAGGGACTCCTGCACCTTGCAAAGGCATTAATTGCAGGGTAGATTAACAGAATCAAATTACTTACAGCCCCGGAAATTGACGACAACGCCCCGATAGCCAAGGCCGCCTTCTTCCTTGGGGGTAACAGCAGGAGCCAGCACGGCACGTAAATAAGACTCGTATGAACCTTTGGATGTAGAGAGTCAATCCAGGGGACGAGCATCAGGCATGTTGGCATACCGCCACTAAGTCCGTGCAAGACAACGATAATGGGGGTTTCCTCATCCAACTGGCGTTCACTTGCAGGAGGTGTGAAGTCAAGCCCTCTTCATAGAAAGGAGTTTCAATAGAAATATCGACCAGTTCAAGAATGAATCCACTGACATTGTACCACCATCCTTTAGTTGAAGGAGTGTTCTGGAGAACAAATCAATCAAGTGTATGTAATGGCTCGGAAACAAAGTCAATACCTATCATATACAACCTCGTCCACCTTTGAGAAATCGCCGTATGCAACTTGCCAAGTCTGGAGATGGCCGCTAGAACAGAGATGAGCATTCTAAAAGCGGGTTGGGACGAGTGAGGCTACTTGAATAACCACGATGCAGGGTAGTATGGAGCGAAGAGACTAGGACATCTGGACTGGACAAAAGCACGGAGTGATGTGCGCTGATGCTGTGCATCTAGACCACCTTTGACGGAGAAATGGGCAGGAGAGTCTGACCAGAGAACTCGGGGAAAGTCAGATGAGCTGAAGACGGAGCCCATGAGGAAAGAAGCCTGTGGGGGGTATGGACAGTATTGTAACGTGACCCACATGCTAAACCGACCGACGTGGTGATGACTAATAATATACGATGAACACGTGACTGAACGCGTTGGATAGCCGAGTGCATGTGTCCAACATCCCTCTTCCTCCTTTCCTTTGGTTCCCTTATGACACAGCGCGCTCCAGCACCAGTTGTGCTCCCCTTTGATGACCATTTCAGCGATACTGCCACAGCTCAATCCCCGTCTACATCTACCAGTAGTGTCGACGATGCTGTCAACTCGTCTTCTGCTCGTGTCTACTTCGGCCCTCTACAGACTCCAGAAATGAAGTTCACACTCAAGGCTGCTCGACAGCGTGTTAAACTAACCCCAACATCAGTATCCCCTCTTCGCCGATCTCCGAGGTTATCTCGTGCGGTGGAAGATGCTTCACGCACCGCCGGTGTTACGGGCCCTTTAACTTTGAAGACTCGGCGAGGATTGATTTCTGAGAAAGGGAAGTCTCCACCGAATGATCTGTCTTTGCAGGACGGTGAGCTCTTGGATGTCTGTGCCTCGTTGGATCTTTTCTTGTCTCATGTAGCTTCTTCATCTCTTTGCAGAAGCAGAACCTTCGGCATTGGCCATCAAGATCTCCCGGGCCCATGAAAATCCGTCTCCTCCTCCTGCATTGGAGGATTCAGATTTCGCTGAATCTTATAATCTTATTGACATTTCACAATCGCCATCCACCAAACCATCTCTACGAGTTGCCTCTCCATCGCCATGTCATGTGTCTCATCGTCCAGAGACTTCGTTATCGCCTTACAATATGTCCTCGTCGGCAGCGAATTCTTGTCAACCTCACTATGCCTCGCAGGAAGATCTCATCAATTTTGATTCTGTCGCACTTGATGAGATGGCTACACAACTCATTTCTGGCTCCACATCCTTCGTACCTATTACACAGGCGCAATCTACTTTGCAGCCGTCCGATCCGATTGGAGCGCTGTCGTCTAGCCCCATAGACTTTCCGGCTCTGTCTCCAAGAAACCCACAGGCCAGCCCTACCCATCCTGAGACCACATCTTTCGACACTACCGTTACACGGGAAAGCCCGAAACCAGTCCATGGTGCAGGGGAGAACCCTAGTGGACAGGCATCTCGTAGTCTTTCTCCTGCAGCGCTACCCCTCTCACTTAGCTCCAATCCCTCGAGGGCTCTAGATTCGAACAAACATCCCATGGTCAACGGTGATTCAGGACGTCGTACCTCTTCCCCGGGTTCTCAGGCGAAGCAAATGGGTCAGAGAGAGATAGGATCTTTGTCACCGGCTTCCGTTGATGTCCTCACCAACTTATTGGCGCCTGTTCCAGACGCTCATTTCGCTTCAGAAACCTCACCTGACGAGTCCTCGGGAGCCATCTTTCCTTCTAACTGCGTCAAGGTGCCCTCTACTCCCCCACGGCATTCCCCTGTGACTCCACGCCAAGGGTTTCGCTTAGCAATATACAATGTTCAACGGCCACCGCCTTCCAAAAGCCCTTGGCGAACCGATGGGCGTACTTTTTCACCAGAGAAGTTCTCTAGTCCTCTTAAGGACCCAAATAGAACTCCTGCTAGACGCATACCAATGGCTCAGGCCCTTGCCCAAGGTTCAAAATCTGCGATGAAGGCGCGTCAATCACATACTCAAATTACTAACAAGCTAGGAATCCCCTCAGGATCGGGTTTGCTTGGCTTCCCGGTTTTCTCGCGAAAGACGGTACAACGTTTGGGTGATAACCCTTCCAAACATGTGGCAAATCCTTCGGTGCCAGGTTCGACGCGTGTTGGTTCGCCAGCTAGGGTCCTCCGTTGTGGTTCTGTGGACCCAGTGACACCAGTCAAAAAGCCATCTCAATTAAAGCCTCCTTCCAAAGCGCTCTCAGACTCGGAGTTGATAGGACCGTCGGGGGCTCAGAATCAACTACCTTTTCCTCTGCAGCCGACGGGGTCCAAAAGCGTATTATCAAAGGTGCCGGAAGTCATCGCCGAGGAAGCCGAGCCTGCAGTCTCACCAAAAGCTCTGAACAAGAGTGCCTTTCTCCACACTAACAGCCCGGTTAAGTCAAGACTGCGGCAACCCTCAGCAGTATCTGGAAGTAGAATACCCAGGATTGGTGCGAAGCCCTATGCGAGACCTGCGGAGAAAGGTAGTACGATTGGAAAGAAGCTATTAGAGTTAGGACGGCGAGGCACCGGAAATCCAGCACTTGTAAGGCTGTCTCGTCCCTCTGTTGTTGGTATGCGAATTTATTTCTTCTCCCATCTGCAAGAACAAGCCGTTCCGCCTAGTCAAGTCTGTGACTGGTGGTGGTAGCAGCTCAGATGATCCACCTACCGCGACCGTAATCCCTGCATCGCAACCGGCGCCTCCTGTCCCTAGTAAAGCCAGCTCGTCAACGGCTCCCGTACTCAAGCGCAAACGCGAACAGGGAAGTTCTGCCCCCGCCAATCCTAGGTCGGCTAAGATGCTACGTCAGGTAGTTCCAGGCATGCTGGGGCCAAAGTACCAACCCAAGGACCTTCCCACGCCGGCTGTTGTAGCAAGTGCGACTGAAGGCAGTCCGGACAAGAAAGCAACGCACATGATCCAGATGCGAAGAGTAGTAGATGGGGTTGTCAGGAGACCATCGGGTGTCAGCGACGTTGTTGCCCAGTCGTCAGACCAGGAACGAGCGGAGGCCGACTCTGGAAAATCCGCCTCTGCTGTTGATGAGCAGGCGTCCATCGCACTGACAAGCCAGGATGCTATGGCGGTTTCTTCACCCTCATCCTCTATGTCAGCGGTACATTCAGGGGTTGAAGCACTAGCTATGAAGTCCCCGAGTCTATCGCCAGATCCAATTGCATTATCTGGACAACTCGGTTCATCACAGGATGAAGCTTCCACGTCTAGTGCAAGGCGCATCAAGCGTACAAGGAAGGTGGCTCATCCCGTGGCGGATGTATTCGGTAGTGTTCCACCGCAGACATCTCGCCGGAGACATCAAGTACAAACCATTTCTGGTGGCTTCCCAGCCATAAGTGCCGTCGCGCTCAAGGCGCTCACGTCCTCCAACACTGCGAAGAACCAGCAGTACTTCGCACAGTTAGAGACGGAGATCGTCCGCAAACTTGGAGTTCGGCCAGAAAGCCCGACGACCAAGGTGAGGACGGTTCTAGAGCGGCAGAGAGAGGAGAAGGGGAAAGAGAGGAAGGAAAGAGCCGCTCGGCGTGCTCGGCGGAGCGGGGAAGCAGATGGCCAGAATGAACTCGACGAGATGGGGAATAACAGCCTCTTAAGCCTGGATAATGACGAAGGGGATGTGGAGCCTTTGGGGCATCGCAGGGGGCCAGGCGACGAGGATGACTACAAGACACCAGTCAAGAGCGCCGAGCAGAAGAGAAGGGTGAAATGGGATCGGGGGCTTTTCAGCACCATCTGTCTTGAGGACCTAAAGCCGGGATCGTGGAAGGACGCGAAGCCTGCAGCACCTCTGTCAAAAGGGGTCCTTTCCGGCGCAGCAAAAGTAACAGCTCTATATTTCCTCTTTAGCTCGACTATGCTAACGCGACAGCCTCGACTAGTTGTTGCGCATGGACAACTACGGCAATGTCTTAAACGTTGATTCGCCACTGAAAGGACTCGTCAAGGAAAGCATCGTTGTCCAGAAATTTGTTTACGACGATGACGACGACGACGACGACGCACAGGTGCAGGAGATACCCAAACTCAAGAACAAGAGCAAGAAGACCAAAAGCTGAAGAGTCCCTCCCTAGGTGATTTTGCCCCAAGGCTGAATATACGTAGTAATTTATTGCGATGCTCAATACTTATTGTATAAAAACGTCAGCATTTGATTTTTACACTTCTCTCTTGGTGATGCAGCTGGATATATTTTGTGTTGTATCCGTACATCGATGTTACTATCATGACATTTTCCAATCTACTTGTTACCTCGGTATGATAGTGTTGGGCTGGCCTGGTTGACAGGCAAGACGAACAGCTCTGCGATGTTGACGTGGGCTGGGCGAGCTGCCGCCCACACGATTTCTTCGGCGATGTCAGCCGCGGTCACTATCAAAAAGCCGCAACATGAGTCTAAGATGCTCCGGGGTCAACAATGGTGACGAACGTGGTGTAAGTCCCTCATAGACTTTGTCTGCTGCAGTCTTATCGCCGCGGAAACGGACGACGGAGAATTCGGTCTCCACCATTCCTGCAGAGCACCCTCAGTTGACATGTACGCAAGAAAAGACACGGCAGCATACCTGGCTGGATCTCGCTCACACGGATTGGCGTGTCAACCAGTTCTCTGAGCAAGGCACCGCCGAAGGCTCTGACGGCGTGCTTGGTCGCACAGTAGATGCTGCCGCCGGCATAGGGCTCGCGGCCGGCGATCGAGCCAACGTTGATAACATGTCCCGAGTTCTGTGCTTTGAATTCTGTCCGTTCGCACTGGCGTCAGTGAGGCGAGGGCGCAGAGGCGATGCACAGGACTCACGTTTAACGAGGAGCTGGGTTATGGAGATCAGCCCGAGGACGTTCGTCGCGAACATGCCGTCGACGTCATCGTCTGCGATGGAGCCGACGCGGTCGACGCCATGAACAAACCCGGCGTTGTTGACTGTGTGCAAGCCATCAGCCACGGTCTCGCGGTCACGGTGGGTGGGGGCTACCCACCAAGGATGTCGATGCTACGGAGCTCAGGACGGATCTGGTCCCACAGCGAGGCAACCTGCGCCTTGTCAGAGACGTCGATTTTGAGCGCCTGAATGATCCCGCCGTGCTGCAGGCCGGACTCCTTGTGCGCTGCGGCGGCTCTTTCCACGACTTTCTGGAGGACATCCTCGCGCCGCGCGAGCAGGATGAGGTTCGAGCCGCCCTGGGGCACGCCCGTGTGTTGTAAGCGAAAAGTATCAGTGCACCGCTGAACGAGGGCCTCGCACTCACCTTCGCGAACAGAACGGCGGTTTCCTGTCGACAGAAGGCGGGGGTATTATATGGGGGCAAGGGGGGTGGAGCGGACGGAAATACGTACGGCACCGATTCCAGCACTGGCGCCTGTGATGAGGACGGTCTTGCCGAGTAGTCGGGTTGCGTTGAAGACGGACATAATGAGTGGTTGAGGGTCTGATACAAGTACTTGCTCAACGAATGGGACGGTGTACTCCAGCTTATCTCGACTTATCTGATCTTTCCGTGTCGGCTGACCGGCGGGAAGCCGTCGAGCCTGAGAATCACTGACAGTACAATAAGCTTCCCATGACGGCTACTACCACTGGCACTGATGTGTTCATGTCCTCGCAGGCTCTATCTGTGCGCAGGTGGATTTCCCTCTTGGCTTGGCTCAAGGCGCATGGAATGATGGTCGACAGCCTCAACCTCCTCGTGCGGTGTGGGCCCGTTCCTGGTGAAGCATTCCCACTTTCGCCAACATCTACCGATAGCTGCTCAATGATCACACGCAGGCAAGGGTACCAACGGTCTCTTCACTATTACTGACGTGGCCGTGAGTTTTCCGTCGCGATTATCACCTTGCATAGACATTGTAAACATACTGTCATCAACCCACAGCCATGTTCTCCGTTATTCGGCCTTCCCAGTAATGCCAAGCTGAATATAAAAACGCTGTCAGCACACCATCCCGCGCGCAATGGTGTGCCGCCGCTCTCCGCGACGCAAGTTATATCCCTACATCTGTTCCTACACCAGCCCCTGGGTGACGAGGACTCAGCCGACCCTCTCTTCGGGCCTTACATTTCTGTCCTTCCTCGTGATTTTGACAGCCATCCGTTGACATGGCTCGTGAAGCGCCAGCTGATGGGAGAGCTTGCGTCCTCTGAGCTGCGACTGTTGCCACTTCTACCTCCTAGTGTTTCAAGTGCACTGGAGCAGATGAGCAAGCGCTTCTGGATGGACTGGGGTCCAGTCCACCAATATTTGGTACGAAGGTGTCTACACAGGAACTTCGCCGCTGATCTTCATTCTAGGATGAGTGCTCGTCGTTAGCTGTAGAACAAGAAAGGGCACGCGTCAAACATGATCCCCGAGATACGAGCGCCTCGCTAAAGTTCCTGTGGGCATGGTTAAATGGTTGCTCTCTATCTCCTGTGCCGCACGTTCACTTACTTGACGTCTGGACATAACGCAGTGAACACTCGATGCCTTTACGACGACCTCGGAGAGGCCAAAGCTGATAACATCAGTTTGTGCCCCATCTTTGACTTCGCAAACCATACGTGGACAGCGCCCAACATGCAGCCTCTGCGCTCTGATGCCGATACACGGAATGGAAACAGACCAAGGCGCAAACATTGTCTTCTGACTTGCAACACGTGCGATGAACCCGTACGAAAGGGCCAGGAGCTGTATCTGACCTATGGCGCCCACTCAAATCGCACCTTGCTTGTTGAATACGGCTTCGTCAACGACGTTTCGGAACAGGATATCACCTGTGGCAGATACCCAGGCGAGGTCGAAGTGAAGGACGTCGTCAAACAGCTGTTCCAATCCCGAGGCGCACTGGGAACCTGGATGAAAGAGATTTTAAAGTCGCATGGTTACTGGGGGTGAGGTCATCCTGGTTCAAGCTGTTAGTTGCCAGCGCTTGACAACCAATGCTCTTGAAAATCATGTGAACGCAGGGATTGGACCATGCATTGTTCTCCAGTACCGGCGCACCCATCTTACCGACTTATCACCGCTTTACGCCTGTACCACCTCTTCCCCACCGACGACCACACCGTGCCCCCGTCGCCAGACGGTGCCATAAGACCTTGGCTCAACACAGTTTTGGGCACACAGGAGACCATCTCAGACGAGAACGAATGCGCCTGGAGAGATACTTTGCTCCGGGTCTGTGATTGTGTCATACACAGAGCAAATACAGCAGACAGGCAGCTAGACGTCGCGGGTTGCGATGAGATTTTGAAAGATCAAGCCTGGTGTCAATGGACGCTGCGTGGTCTACGGGTGCTATGGAGAGAAGAATATATTGTCGCAGTGGCGGTAAGACAGAGTCTGATCGATAGTGTGGAATTTTAGTCATTGATTCGATTGAACCGGACATCCATTGTCGTCCATGGCGAGAGAATTGTCATCAAGACGTTGAACTGAGCTTTGTCATTTAAGGCAGGACTGAGCCTTGTGGTAGAGAGAGAAAAGAAAGGTCATATTCTAGGTGCGGTACTGCGTAATTTACACAAGCTCAGTCATTACTTTTGATCGTAACATGTCCAAACAACTGCTGAAGATGAGATGAAAACAAGACAGCCACTCTTTAGTCAACCTCCTCTACACTCGGGCCATCACCAGCGCCACCTCCTGCCCCAGGGAAGCCTCCTGGCGCGCCGCCTGGTGCGCCGGGGAAACCGCCTGGTGCGCCAGGGAAACCGCCTGGTGCGCCACCTGCTTGGCCATAGAGTTTCTGCATGATGGGGCTACGGCGACATCATCAGCTTCTGCCTTTGACAGCAATGAAATGTTGAAAAGACTTACTTCGCGATGACCTCCAGCTCCTTCTGTTTCTCCTCATATTCCTCCTTGGAGCCCTCCTGCGACTTATCGAGCCAATTAATAGTTTCATTGACAGCGGCCTCAAGCTTCGCTTTGTCTGCAGGGTCAAACTTCTCAGCAAGCTTCTCATCGGTGATCGAGTTGCGGAGATTGTAGGAATACGACTCCAAGCCGTTCTTCGCAGTGATACGGGCAGCAGCAGCCTCATCCTCAGCTGCAGGGCACAACGTCAGCCGTCGTAGATGCAGCATATATAAATATGATAAACCTACCCCTGTACTTCTCGGCTTCACTGACCATGCGCTCAATCTCTTCCTTTGATAAGCGGCCCTTGTCGTTGGTGATGGTGATGCGGTTTGACTTGCCAGTCGTTTTATCAGAGGCAGAGACGTTCAAGATACCGTTGGCATCAATATCGAAGGTGACTTCGATTTGAGGAACGCCACGCGGTGCTGGAGGAATGCCAGAAAGCTCGAACTTGCCGAGCAGGTTGTTGTCCTTCGTCCGTGCACGTTCACCCTCAAACACCTGGATCAGTACACCAGGCTGATTGTCGGAGTAGGTTGAGAAGATCTCCGACTTCTTCGTGGGGACGGTCGTGTTACGTTTGATGAGCGCTGTCATGACACCACCAGCGGTCTCGATACTACATAAACGAATCAGCCGTGAGTGACAACATGCTAAGGGGCTACCGAACTCACCCAAGGGACAATGGAGCAACGTCGAGGAGAAGCAAGTCTTGAGTCTTCTCAGAAGTATCGCCAGAGAGGATGGCAGCCTGGACAGCAGCCCCGTAGGCAACGGCCTCATCAGGGTTGATGCTCTTGTTGGGCTCCTTGCCATTGAAGAAGTCGGAGACGAGCTTAACGATACGAGGAATACGAGTGGAACCGCCGACCAGTACAATCTCGTGAACGTTGGCCTTATCGATCTTCGAGTCACGTAAGACCTTCTCGACGGGCTCAAGCGTGCTGCGGAAGAGATCCTGGCACAGCTCCTCAAACCGGGCACGAGTGAGAGAGGTGTAGAAATCGATACCCTCAAAGAGAGAGTCGATTTCAATGGAAGTCTGGGTAGCGGAAGAGAGTGTACGTTTGGCACGCTCGCAGGCAGTACGCAGGCGACGGAGAGCACGCGCGTTTGGGGACAAGTCTAAGAAGACGTCAGAAAATGTCAGGTTCAAACATGAGTATGACATTACATACCCTTCTTGAATTTGCGCTTGAACTCCTGGACGAAGTGGTTGACGAGACGGTTGTCGAAGTCCTCACCACCCAAGTGAGTGTCTCCGGCAGTTGCCTTGACTTCAAAGATACCCTCCTCGATGGTCAATAGCGAGACATCGAAGGTACCTCCGCCAAGATCGAATATAAGGACATTACGCTCGCCAGTGACCTTCTTGTCAAGACCGTAGGCAATGGCAGCCGCGGTGGGCTCGTTAATGATGCGGAGGACGTCAAGACCAGAGATGGTGCCAGCGTCCTTGGTCGCTTGACGTTGGGAGTCGTTGAAGTATGCAGGCACAGTAACGACGGCCTTATTGACAGGCGTTCCGAGGTACGACTCTGCAGTCTCCTTCATCTTCGTCAACACCATGGACGAAATCTCCTCAGGTGACTATGAGATGACGATATGGTCAGATCGCCATGGTATAGAGGAAAGATATGAATTTGATGTACTCACGAACTCCTTGTTCTCGCCACGGTACTCGACCCTGATGTAGGGCTTTCCACCCTTGCTGACAACAGTGAAGGGGAAGTGTTTGAGATCTGCTTGCACTTCGGCGTCGTCAAATTTGCGACCAATGAGGCGCTTCGCATCGAAAACACTGTAGCCTCGGTATCAGCAAACGACTGATCGAAAAACGCGGGGAACAGGAAAACAAACGTGTTGTGGGGGTTCATCGCGACCTGGTTCTTCGCGGCATCGCCAATCAGACGTTCGTTATCCGAGAACGAGACATACGAGGGCGTTGTCCGGTTGCCCTGGTCATTGGCGATGATCTCAACGCGATCGTTTTGCCACACACCAACGCAGCTGCGAAAGATAGTGAGGACGAAAGAATAAGAACCTTGAAGCGGAACATACGAGTAGGTTGTGCCCAAGTCAATGCCAATAGCTTTGAAGGTGGCCATTTCTATGCACGGAAATTAGAGGAGAGGGTGAGAAGGGAAGGCTGGAGTGTAGGTAGGTAAGCAGAAAAAATGAAGAGGGGGGCCAGACGAGACATCTTTTTTATATATCGTAGAGTTCTGTATCATTCCAGGTCCTTCCCTCACTTTCCACCCCGGATCCTAACGTCCCTCAAACCCTAACCCTGACCCCATACCCTCGAATGTTCGATCCCCTACCAGAACACCCTCGCACTCACTCAATTGTACCTCTCGGTAACTCACAAGTGCCTGCAGTCAGGTAGCGTGTTCAATGGGTAACATGTGTATGTGATGCGGGAACGTCCATACATTTTTCTACGCTAAGTGTAAAAAGCTGCAGGGAAAAATCGCCGGGGAGCAGCCGCCACTGGACCCAGCAGCGCGGTATAAGTGAAGCCAAACATATTCACGTAAATGAAACAATCGGGAGAAAAAAAACATCATGACCATGAATGAATCGTGCATGAATGGGATGGAAAATTGCAAGTCAACTGTGGAACCGTTCCTTCCTATGCACCGTGTGGTGGGTCATCAAGACTTTTGTGCGCTTGAAGGTCGCGAAGTACTGATGGATCAACTAAAGAGCATTTGACATAGATATCAGACATCCGGACGACACAACATCTAATTTAGTACCGAATGCTGACCTGGCAGGACGCTTCTTCTGCGTACATGTGCTCCTGGCGCTACAGGAGACTGATCGGACCCAATGTCAGGTAACGGACGCTACACGAAAGGAGACGTGGACACATCAGCTATTCAGTTAAAAGTACGCAATTGCCGCATTCCACTGACATCCAAGCCTGGATCTGCCATTGGCACCCGCTCGATCCCACTGTCATCAAGCTCATGCGGCAAATCCCCATCGATTGAGACCGCATTCAGATCTAACGACAAGTCGACAATATCTGCGTCGTCTGCAGGTGGCGGAGGCGGAGGTATAGGCTCATCCTGTTCAAAGCCTTCGGGCAAGTGGCCTTTGGCATTCGCAACAGCCCTCTCGCGGAGCTTCTTCCAGCCTTCGTACCTATTTACTGCGCGTTGCCGCTCCCTATGCATCCGCCAGTCTAAGCGGAAAATACCACAATGAGTGGAAGGCACATACTCGATTTTCTGTTGCTTATAGTGTTGCATGGTTTCGTCAAAGAGGTCGGGGTTCAACTCCATAAATAACTTCAGCGCGTTATAGACCATTCCATGTATTGTCCTAAGGAAACGTTAATCCTGGACAGTGAGTGAAAAGAAGTCCAACTAACCGGTTCCAATGCGATTTTGAATTTTGATAGAGAGCAGGAAACACGATAGGCAAGACGACTGCCATATTGTCGCTCATCAGATTCACAATGTACTCGTTATTCCAGTAGTAGAGCGCCCGCTCTGCCACTTGGAAATGTTGACTGTTGATGCATCGCGCCAACTGCTGAAACAACGGTACTTGAATCTTTTGAAACTCTGCGGGGTCAATCACGTCCAAAATCTCCTCCACCTCGCTCAAGAACATGACTTCCTTGGGTGAGTTCACCTTTGGCCAATACTTGAGGAGTCCCAACACAACCTCCTCTGCCAAAGTGCTGTCCTTCTCCAGGAATTGCACGACGCAGTAAGCTAGTTGAGGGTGATACATCGACAAGCTCTTTACTTTGTGCAACGGAATGAGGACGCGCATCAAGAAAGTCTTGTGCTCCTCTTTGAGCGGCAAAGCGAAGCCGTTGATGATGGAACCTAGGATCTCCAGAAGCTCCGCGATCCCATTGTGTCGTTCGGTTTCGTAGATGAAGTGATAGAACACATTGTTGATTGACCGCCGAATAGGCGCACGAAGATTGAGAAACTTGCCGTAAATACGGTGAAGTGTCGTCTTGAGAAAATCGCGCTCTCGGGGATCTTCAGAGTCAAAGAGCTCGAGGAGGTTAAGGACGAACGTCTGGTCGATGTATCGCTTTGCGAGATTGGTATTGAAGTCGGGACTTTCAACGAAGCGGAGGAAGAACTCATACACTATTTTCAAGTGAGGCCAGGCGAGTTCGAGTACAGGTTCGTCCTCCTCAGGATCAAAAGCATCACCTGTCGGATTGACAGGAGGGGGTATGGAACGGAAGAGATTCATTGCAAACTAGAGTAATCGAGGACTGTAGATGATGACAGCTGGAATGAAGAATGATTGCGTACCATTTTGACGACCTCGGGGTATACGTTCTCAGTAATAACGCCACGCTGGGTGGTGATATATTCTAACATCTCATGTAAAGTCTGTGCTTTGATTTGCTTTCCCTTGAGTTCGGAGCTCGCATCGTTAAAGTCAAAGAGGACATGGCACTGGTGGAGTTTCTTGAGGAATAACTGAGGCCGCTCGCTAGGAGGGGTCTCTGAAGAAGACGAGTAAAAATACGTCAGGCGAAGTGACAAGGAGACATGAAGATGCGCACCCATGAAAGGAGGCAAGCGTTCAATCTCCACTTTCTCGGTCACGACAAAGCGACTGCTCCTCTGCTTTCTGGGAGGCTTACCAACTATCGGGATCGTGTCCTTGGGACCGGAGCGCAAACGGATGAGGGTGTTTGCTCGGGGGGGAGTGCCCGAACCACCAGGCTCGAGACCCAAGGATGTTCTCTCTGGAGAACCATACGCGCCCGAACGAGACGCAGGCTCAGAAGTATCCGAGCTAACGACGACAATTGGGGGGGCTGGAGAAGTCTTATCAGGACTGAGATATTTGCGATCGGGTGTAGATGGGGCGGCGGCGGCGGCGGCGGCGGCGGTGGCGGGGGAGACGGAGCGGTTGGACACGGAAGATGAATGCTGGGACGCGGGGAGGGAATGGTTGCTGCTATTGCCGCTTAGATTAGAGAGACTGGCAACAGCAGAGGAGGCGGGTTGGGGTAATGGTTTGGTGGAATTGGGAGGCGGTGCAGGAGCGGCAGAGGCGGAGGGGTTGGAAGACTTTGCGTCTTTAGCTTTGGACGAGCTAGAGTCCTTCCCCCTGAGCTAGAACGGAAAAACGAGGGGGGGTGAGAAAGGGACGGGATGGAGAAGGGGAAGAAAAAGGACCAGTGACTTCTTGAAACTTTTCATATTGGGACGGGTAAAGGAGAGGACGCCCTGAGCGACGGTGGCTGGCGAGAACTGGTCAACAACATCGATGGTCGACGCGACAAATGTCACGCATGCCCGTGACATCCCCACCATCCCTCCTCGTTATTCCTCCTTTTACCTCCTCC
>QLPN01001147.1:49268-72568 GCA_003314395.1 Albatrellus ellisii
TCCCCCTCTCCCCCTCTCCCTTTTCCTCCCATCCTGCTCCTTTCACCTCTCGTCCTTGTCTTCTACCATTCTCTACTCCTCACCTAATCCAACGCATCCATCATCTCGCCTCTTTCGTTACTCCCGTGCCCACCATATTTAGATGCGTGTAAATAAGGCCAAGCAGTCATGCGTGCAATGATCGCCTGCACCCCTTCCTCCCTCTGCCCTCTATCTTCCCCTCTTCCTCCCACCCTCTCCTCTCCTCTTGTTCCCTGCCATGGCTGGTACTTTCCCTCGCTTTCTTTCTCCCTTTTCTCGTCGTCTAATTTCTCTACCCCAGCAATTTATGCAGTATATACCTCCCCCACCCATCCCCCCATTCCAAACCATCTTCCTACTCTGATCGTCACTCCTCATGGTCCGTACACGCTCCTCTATTCATGACGTGTTTTCTCATATACTGCGTGTTCTGACCAGGTCAACCGTCCAACATCTTATACTCTTACCTTCATACCAACTTTGTAGGTAGTCTTCTCATTCCATATCCTGCCGCCGTTGCTCACGTTCTTTCCATCTGCCAAGAACACGGAGAACTATCTCCTCACTCCCTCGCCGCAAGGCGACCTCTGCGTTGCCAAGTTGTTTCCCCCGCGTCCACCGAATCCTGGGAAAAGTTCTGCGTCTGATCCTGGCCACTCGCTTCTATGCGGCTCGCGTGTCGTCCGTTGTGAAGCGTCGCGTAATCTCAAGTGGTCCATAACCAACACCGGCGTCATTTCACCCATCTATAAGCTCGCCCTCCCTTCTCCCGACTCTCCCGACTTGCCTCTTTTCCAGATCTCGAAACCCAACCCCAATGCCGCCTTCTGGAGCATGTTTTATTTTGCTTACGCCGGTCATAACATCCCTCCTAAGCGCATCGAGTTTGGCAAGATCCAGAAAAACCCCCCTGGCCCGAATGGCGGCGGAACTAGGATCACAATCTCAGGCAAGACTCCTGAAGAGAAGGCCGTGTGGCAGACGCTTGGCGAAGGAAATGAAGATTGTGTTGAGTGGGTGGTCTTGTGTGCGGCACTCAACCTTCTTGAGTGAGTGCCTTGGGCAACCTGTCAGGCGACCTCTCTTACCATCAATTGTCTTCCCTCCATAGCGACGAGATCATTAAAGCTGCCGAAAAGAACCCCCCTCCTCCTGCACCCACGCCTATGTCCGGTTTTGACGCGCGCACAACACCTATGAGCCTTCGCGATGTCATTGTCTCCCCTCCCCAGCAGCGCGGACCTCTGTCGCAAAACGGACATTCTGGGTCAATGCAACCTTGCAGAGCGCCTCAATCATTCCAGCGCATACCTGGGTATAGCCCCCCAACCCTACAACAGTTCCCCTACCCCTCCCCCTCCCCCCAGCGTCCCCCACCGACTCAGCAGCCACAAACTCCACCTCAGCAGGTAGTACGGCGGTTTTGACGAACTTCAGGCTAGTACCTGTCTAATACTTGTGTCTTTTTCTGTGCATCTGTCTTGACGACTATTGATGTCTGATCTGTTCCATCTTCGTTTACACTTCTCTTGCCACATTTCTGTTTCTCCTATCAGACGTTATGAGTTTAGGACGAAATCATTGATAACTCGGTGGAGCTACTGCTTGCCCCGCCCCTCAGCTGGGCCAGAGAGCCGCTTTTCTGGCATTTAATTGTAATTTGTCTTGGTAGCACATCGTGTAAGTATCTATCTATGTTCAGTACCCTATTTGTCGTATTGGCTTGCGTGGAGATGTTGCATGTGATTCTGGCAAATTCTCTTGGAGATACAGGACACAATTCGGCGTATGTGATAGTCAAAACTCTTCGACATAGATCTGCATCAGGCTTTCGAGCTTTGAACGAGCTTGTCGAGGACATCCAATGACATGGCTATCGAGTACAATCAGCAAAACAAGTGGGAATGATTAGGCGGCTATCTCACATTTTGGCCTTTCGAGGGGCAAGCCGAGAGCTGAAGGGGTGCGATATGAGATGTAAAGGCCGGTGGTATTAGGACCAAAATAAATACGCACCACGCGCCCAGACCAGTTGAGTCAGGCAACCAAGGGCTGGCAGGAGGGTTCGTCAGATGAAGAATTATAATGGTCAAAGTACACACCACGAGACACACCAAAGATGACGGTGTAGTACTGCCGGGAAAATGGTATGAGTACCAAGCAAGCAATGGCTCAGGCCCAGCATGCGACGATACCTTGAACTCCGTAAGACCGTAGTGATGCAGCACGCAACCTGTGTGCACAATTAGTGATCATCAGGACCGAAGGCGTGTGAAGTGCACGGACCGGATGTAGCATCGACGTTAGGCCAAGGATTTTTCGTCTACAGGGAATTACAGAAGGGCAATATGGCCTAGTGGTTGATAATAGCGACTTACCTTTCCGTGCTCCATCAGAACCCCTGGAGCAACCTCATAGGTCTACAAGTCACAAGTGCTTCTTTCAGTACAGCACCCAAGCGGCGCAAAATCCATACCACACCTTCTTGACAAGCTGGATAATCGGGCTGGAAAGAAGGTCCGGCCTGCTATCGCAGAATTCCTGGAGCGCGATGAATCGCGGGTCCGACTTCCTCAGGACACCGTGTCCGTAGCTTCAGAAGACACGCCGAGACGTCAGTATATGCGTGGGGCAACGCTGGCCATACACACCCGGGTACAACCTGACCGCTCTTCAGGGTGCGCCAGAGGTAGTCCTTGATGTTCTCCTGTGTGATGTTGTCGCCAATCTCCTTCTGCATGGATAGCTGCCACCGGAGCACTTCTTGGTTGGCCAGGCTGAGTAACAAGGGCAACGTATCAGACCTAGTCTGGTTCAAGTCGACGTATGTCCCCTTACCCGTGTAGTGGTCCGGCGAGGGCGAAGAGCGCTGCGGAATATGATAGGTACGGGTCCGATAGTGTAGAACCCACCAAGTCTGCAAATGACGCGTCTGAGCAAGGATCGACGCGTCTGGTACCTGGTTAACTTACGCGACGTGTGCGCAGACGCATTTCCACCTTCATGGTCTCCATGTATGGAGATGTAGAGTCGCAGATACTCCGTCAGGTCCTTGTTGCTGCCGTAGCCGAGCATGTTCGTGTAGTTGCCGACGAGGTCCAAGTCCTTGTCGATGGCAGGCATCGCCATGCCGGGCTTGTAGACGTTGCGGTATATGCGTGCAGCGAGCGCCGGAAGACGAGCAATGAGGTTAACACAGTCCTCGAGCGTGTACGCCCAGTAGTCGCTCTTCTTGATGCCCTTCTCGTATGCGGCCTGGAACACGCTGTCGTGGTTGAGCGCGGCGACACCGATGCCAAGTTGTGTCATGGGATGCAGAGAAGCGGGCAGCCTCATGACTTCACTTAGAAGCACTCAAAGCAAGGGTCCTGAATGTCACTCACGAGTCCACGAGCGTCTCCATGTACTTTGGGAGCTCACCCTTCTCCGCGAGCTCACGCGACAGCTGGCGCGTCTCGGCCTGGGTAGGGACCTTTCCTGTCAACAACAGCCAAAGCATGCTCTCTGCGATGATTTCCTTGCCTCCAGGTGCCGCTGGCAGCTGGCTCTGGCAATCGGGGATGGCCATGCCATGAAAGCGAATGCCCTATGACAACCGGGATCAGTCAATGAGAAGAATACGCCTCGCATCTTGCATAGAATGGCCGAACCTCGTTCGGATCAAGAACGGATGCCTCCCAGAGCATTGCCTTCAAGCCACGCATACCACCGACGATGTTCTCGACCTTGACATCGCCCAAAACCGCCTGCAAGTGTTCTGCTTTCTGAAAACAAGCTGTCAAGACTCTAGATGTACAGAGTTGGTCCGTAGAGGACTAACAATCCTCTTGAGCTGCTCCTGCTTCACGGGGATAACTTGTTGCAATGTCTCCTTCAAGGTCTAATAGGGATGGTGTGAGACATGATGGTAAGTAACCACGGCAGGTATTACTGAAGCACTTACCTTGGTAGAAGCAAGACGTCTGCCAAAGACAGTGGTCCGTGAGATAGACCTAGCACAGAGACTCGCATGACGGATCATGGTTAGAGAGTGAGATGGTATTACTAGTACAAAAGGTAATAATCCCCGTGCACATCTGATGCCAAGTCACAGCTGGTTTTATACTGGTCGAGGCCTCAGATCTATGATCGTAGTCTACATACACACAGTTTCTAATTGGTCCCAGCCTTTCTCCTTCATCTCCTTCACCCCACAGCCTTCATAGTTCTACAGCTGTTGCAAATCCTGGTGTTGACCTCAACTATCATGTGGCTCGGCGTTTGTCTGCAGACACACGTGCTAGAAACAACGGTATCGTTTCAAGCTCTCGAAAGTCTGGAGAGTATTCTCCAGTAACATGTCGAGGATACAGAATGAGGCAGCTAGCGTCGAGGCCGACATGTTCCAGAAATTGGCTTTCAACACTGATATTCTGACCGGCAAACAACGGTCAACACCATCGGGATAACGTGACATTCTTTGGGCTTTGCCAGCTCAGCTCGGCGTGGCGCTTGCACTTTCTTTCCAGAGCCCATGGCGTCGGTTTTGGTCCCTGTGTTCTACGTCTTCATTGTCTTTGGCAGTCTCTTTATTTTCGGGCGATATTACAGAAAGCGCGGCGCTGGTTCGTCTGCTTTTGCCCATCCGCCACGCGCGACTCCTGATTCCCGAGCCACATTTTATCAGCAAAGCAGTATGAGCCATATTTCCCCCGACACTTCGAACGCGATGTCTACGTTACACTACTTCAAAAGACAGACCCCCCCGTGCCCGACCAGCTCCTCAAAGCAGCCCTCATCCGCCGAGCAATGACCGACGTCACACACATCCTCCGCATCCGAGAAGACAAGCCTGCGCTGCAGAATCTGCTGCAGAAAGGCTCTATCGGGGACGATCTCTGGAACAGTTTGCTTGCTGCCGAAAAAGAGCTGGAGGCCGAGATTATGGAGGTGCACGCCGAGGCTAACAGCTTCGTCGAGGGCTGGGGACAGGTCATATTCCAGACCGCAAACGAGATGCTCGCGAACGAGAAGACCCGCGCCATCTTCGAACAACTACCACAGGCTCGCGCACAGAACGGTGCGTTGTGATTGAGACACGTCGCACGCTTTGTTCTGAGCGCCCCGCAGAACTCAAATATGGCAAGAATAAGAAAGTCAACCAACCTGCACTACCTTCAACACCGGCTTCAAGAAACGCATCCACAGGCTCCTCCGCTCCTTCGACCAATAAGTTAACTAACAGTCTGGCACCTCCACCTAGCGCAGGTGGCTTTGTGTCGAGTGATGGTGAAGGCTCTATAGCCTCCTCATCCCGAACCCCTTCGAAAGTGAGCTTACAATTCTATCCGTTACATTCGTGCATCGCTGACCGCATATACTTAGTCTGTGAAGAAAGCAAAGAAGCGAGGACATAAGTAGCTGGTATCCCACAGTAATATAATTATTCTGGACCTCTTCGCTGCCCATGAACGGCGTCCTGCAAGCTCTGAATTTATTCCATGTGTAATAGGAAACAGTCCGCGCGGTAATATTTGGCTTGTGAAAAGTACAATGGTGACATACTAGGAATATGGGAAGAGGCCGATAACACATCATTCAATATGACTCAGTAGGGTAATGAACACTGCTCTGACGTTTCTCATCGTTTACACTTATCCTCTGATGACAATGGCTTTCTCCCCGGTGCCTGTCCGCGTCTTGCCAGACTTGTCGACGTGGTCCAGTCCCAATACATCTTCAGGAGCAAATTTATGGTCGTAAATAGTGTCCTCTGCGAGCAGACAACGTTAGATGAAACCTGCGTAACCGCAACGAATACACTGACCATCCTCGATGTATGAAGGTTGCTTGAACGTCGCAGCTTGAATAAGAGCAAATCGATATTTGTTAAAGTCCTTGTCAGGGACGCCGATCCGTACTTGAAGACGCTTCTTGGTCTCGGTGAACTTCTCACCCTATAGGTGATCAAGATGCGCATGAGAATGTGCGCAGGAATATATGCGGTCCGAACTTACCGGTTTGGCAATGAACTTGAATGGCACCCCGTGTGTCCGTGATACCTCCTTGGAGAAATGGAAGACATTGATGACCTTGTCTGACTCCTCCGCCGCCAATTCCTCACCAGGAATTTCCTAAAGACTAATTAGAGATCGATCCTTGCAGAATTCATGAAAGTGGTTTACCTCAGCAAATAGCTCCACAGGATCAGGAATGTTTCCGATCATCTCAGAGCCAGTAAACTCCTTCTGCGTTTTTCCATCCTTCGACACTTCGAATACACGGATCTTTCCTGGCCCGGCCGTAGATGTAGAATTTGCCAAGGTGACCTCCTTGGCTATGTGATCTGCAAGGTCGTGGACCATGCTTGTCTTCGGAAGTAGAAACGAGTGCGTTGATTCCTCCCTATTGTGGATGCCGGTCCAGGTGACCCTCAGACTCCGTTTGGTCTCCAATTCTACGATGCTGACGTTGAGCTTCTCGTAGAGGATAGCATTCGTAGGAGTAGTAGGATGGACAAAATTTGGCGAGATGATCTCAGCTATACTCTGATTGAGTGAGCGCTTGAGGATGGCTTTCGGTGAACCATTGGTAGCATGAGTAGTCGTGAATCTGAGCCTAATTGGATCATGTCGAAGGAGCTCAGCCACCTTCTGCGCCATCTACAAAGGAAGAGTCAGTAATTTCAGAGAAGCTTGTTCAGTAGTATATTTACCGTATCATAAGTTTGCTTCTTGCTGAGTACAAGATTAAACTCTGGACGATCCTGATCAGGCTCCTCAAACTTAGGCCGGAAAACAATCATAACGCGGTTCTGAAGGAAGTCATAGAACTGGATGGGGTTTGAGCACAGCCCTTGACTTTCCAAGTCGTGGACCCTAGATAAAGGGTGAGATTCAATTGGTGAAACCTAGACTAAGCAGCGCACTCTTTCTCGCTGATGTCCACCTGAAAACAGATGATATCTCCATCCTGGATTTCACTCTGAGCAAATGTAGACTTTGGCTTCATCAGTTCGATCATGCCGGGCTTGATCTCTTCATACAACTTCAATGGTGTGCCCGGAGTCCAGCGCATCCTTTCATTGATAGTGGGAATCAAGTCACCGACTTTGACATTCCGTTGCACGTAACATTTACCAATGCCATGTAAAGTCTGCTTGGACGTGTCGAAATGTTTGAGGAAGACCATGATCGAACCTGGCTGCAAGTCAGGCTGCTTGCATAACTTATCAGCCCAATCTGTATTGGTTTAATAAGCGTGTAGGTTAGCAAACCTTGGCGGGATCCGGGATGACATCGAGGTACAGTCGTAAATCGGTCTGACGAGCAGCCATATTGTTCCGAATGACATCAACAGCTGGACACAATTTGAGCAGGGGAAGTAACATGTACGAAAGATCGCGTACTGAGAGTTGGTTCATTTTCCGGAATATGGGTATCAGGCCGAACGGTCTTGTTCTGCCGGTTCACTAAGACCCATAGTCGAATCTGGCTCTCGGAATGATTGAAGTGTTGCGCTACTCTGGTTTTGAAGGTGCTGTAGGTTTCTTGCTTGAGGACCCGGAACATTGGAAGCTCGGAAGGAGGCCAGTTCTTCTCATCGAAGGAAGCCAGGTCGAAGCCTTGGTGCTGGCTGAAAGTGTCATCCGTGATAACCTGATCTGAAATCAGATGATCTAATCGAGACAAAGCTTATGTATGTTTGACATACCTTGGCAGTGAGAAAGAGATGCTGTTCCTCTCGTTCTCGCCTTTTCGCCTCAACCTGTAGCCGTTCCTCATCCAGTCTCCGCTCTACATACAGCGTACAAGCATTAGACCGAGGACAAGGGACAAGAGTAGATTGTAGACGTACTTAGATGGGGTGGTGTATCTTCCTCCTTGAACGGTGGCAAGACCTCATCCATAAGGGCCTCCCGGATATACACCAGCATGTAGGCATTCGTGAATCTCTTCATTGAACGTACCTGATTGCGCTGGAGAGTAGGTGGAATACCGTTAAGGGGTTCGCCACCGTAGTTCTCCTCGAGCACTTCACGATCTGTAACGGGAGTGACGCGATCATCGTCGAATTTGAGCCAGCGTGTGTCGCGATCAGGTTTAATGAGCGCAAAGTAGTGTCCACCATGGAGATCACCAGAGTGTACAAGCACACCATGTAACTTGTACACCCACGACTGTGACTTATCCGCTGAGTCTTCCAGGAATTCTTCAAGATCGATTTCAAAAGGAAACTCATGTCGATCGTTTATCTGACAGATTGTCAAATTGCCAAATGAGTTAAGCTATCTGAAAGAGTGAAGCTTACCTTGACCATTGTATCGCGCTGCACATCGTACTCAAAACGCTTCAACTGAAGATGTAGCACCGGAGGGAAAGATTGGAAGATGATGCCCTTCTTAGCATCCTGAAGACCATAGCCCTCTGCTTGATACTTGTTTTCTCCGTCCAATGTTTCCACGGCTATGTAGTCTTTAAAAGATTCATATAGATTTTTCATGCCTTTGACATTCAGCTGAATATCTGCGTGATTTAATTGAGTGGAGTGCGACAGGTAATTAGCAAAGAAACTGACCGTTGAATTCCTCAGCTCGTGATGACTCAAAGTCAACATTGACGCATTTGATATAGCTCTTCATCTTGCCAACAAAGAGCTTCGCAATAGCCCCTTCAGCCGTTGTCCCCTGATTCAACAGTCATAATCTGGACTGCGTGACGAAAGAATGTGCTTGCCTTCATCTTTGCTTCCAGTTTGTCTGTCAACACCCTGTTGAACTCCTGCACATCATGCTGGAGGAATGAATCTAGAGATTTCCACCCAAACGATTTAGTTAGTTCAGTTGTCCCTGTAATACATGCATGTAAGTATGTTGGAAACTGCTAGGGTTTATTCCACGGACCAACAGGCTGATCGGACGTTTGAAGATGATAGAACACGCGTTGCAACGCCAAAGCGACACTTTCTGTGGGAAGCTCCTCCTCAGTTGGGATCTCATATACCGCCTTCAACGCGAGTTAGTACTACGAAGCACAAGTTTGTCATGCCTCTTACCTTGCGAAAATACCGTGTGCAAAAGAGCGATTGCAACAACGAATTCATATAACACGTTGCACCTTGGTTCTTCAGACCCACAAAACCGGTCTCCTTCTTGGAATCGTAGCTGTAATATATGATGGATGTGGTAGGTGCAATTGTGATTAGTCAGAATACGAGCTAACGCACTTCACGAAATTATGCCAAAGAACGCCTGTTGGATCTTCCAATACACGGACAAAGACCGAAACTTCAGCGGACTCGGTCTCTATTGTAGGTCGAGTATGGCCATCTTGGACGGTGAATAATTTACGCAGCTCGCTGAAACGGGTGAAGCCCCAATCGCACTCCTCCGCAATAAAACGATGATGTGCATCTGCTCAAAAAGATGAGTGCCTCGGAAAGAAATACATAGTCGGATAATGCGTACGGCTGACAGTATAGATCGTTGGATCCTGTAGGTTGGAAATGACGAGTGCGAACTGTGCACAGGCGTGCCATCCCTCTGGAGCCCTTTTTGGGTCTGCATAGTCAAGATACACAGAGACAGTATCATTTGGAGGCGCATTAGAATTGCCAAAGGGGAAGAGCAATATGCGCCTGAATGCCGACAATATCTCAGAGAGTGGCCAACGACTTCTTCAAAACCCACGGAACATACCATCGGTGACCGCCACACTCAAACTCAGGGCTTGTCAGCTTCTTATCCAACTTTTTCCAGTCTGTCAGCTTCCAAGTGTGAACTTTGAACTCCCTGACTTCATGACCGAGATCTGGCATATGCTTTGCGGCAAAGGCCTCATCTTCAAGTGTGTAGAAGAATAGTGAGGCAAGACAGACCAACATTTAGCTCAAAAACTCACGATCTCCTACGGAAACGACCTCATCAATATCCATTGGAGGGCCGCCATTGACTTTCTCGTCCAGGATCTCCATGTCACTCTATGACGCAGGTGAGACGTATTATCGCCTTAGCTGCTAGACGAAAGAAGCAAAGCCCAACGCACCATGTTATACCGATATGTTCAGTATGACGATAATAATATAGGCTGCTCTAATGATGCGCCCAGTGTTAAATGCAACAGAGGAGAAAGTTAGGATATGACAAAGGGAGTGCTGAAGACAGTCTGAACTCTATCCGGCCCCAGCCGCTACTGCTGACTTGACGCGTGATTTGTCATCTACGCCACCGCATATATATCTTACTGCCAAGCGCTTGCCACCTTCGCTCCTACTCCTCTATATCATAATACTTCAAACAATAATGTTTTCCCTACCAAATGTTCATCACACTTATATTTCCATCTGTTACACGATCCTTAAATTGTCTCGACAGGGAGGCGCCTTTGCCTCCACCAGCTTCTTCGCTGTCTACTGTCGATAATGAGTCAAAGTCGTGTAAGAAGAAACCATATGGATATGGCCTTGTTCTGGTTCTCGTTTTGGGATCAGTCAGGTTGGGACAATTCCCCCATCATCCTTGGTGTGCCTCTGTGGGTTTTGACAGTCTCTGTCTACATTACTGTCAAATACTGCATTTATGGCAAACATTCATTCTATTATGCATTATACTATTGTCATTGCAAACATTACTTATCTTCAGCCATGACTGATTATGGCACCTTTGATATGAGATTCCAAACTTCCCTCCATGTGTTCAATGTCCACCTCTTCAAGCTCTGTAGCCTGACAACAAGTGTGTCCTTATTATGCTCTATCAGATGATTTGTATTGACTTTCTGTTCATCTGCACTGGTGAGCTGTGGTTTATTTTTATTCATGATCATTCAATGTTTGATGCTGGGGTGTAGTTAGTGTTGCTTAAGTTGAAACAATGCCATTACTATCAATGTCATAGAGTTAAGATTTTTGAGGCAAAGTTTGTATATATCCCAACAACTACTCAACTATTTATCTTTCTGTATTCTTACTTTCAATACTATCAGTGCCACTGGCTTGAAAAAGCTCAAAGAGTTGAAAAAAGATTTACCACATCATCAAGCATCCATTGCTCGAAATTCCTTTTACAACCCATTCATACATCATTGTAAGACCTGTGGTTGATTTCCTGGCAAGAGAAATACACCAGTAAAGTCTCCACAAATTCACACGCACTCAGAAATGTGAAGATAACATTAATATGCCTCAGAAACCTGCTACTTTCCTGTTCAACCTCTAAAAATTACAGACATTCCTTCAATGTATTTAAGACCACACCATGTGTTCCAAATGTCTCTGCTTACATATACAGTGTGCAGCTGACAGTCAATGCCGGGAGTGCAGACTGGTAGATAAGGAATTACATCCGACTGTCCGGGGAGTGAACCCAATCCAGTACTATAAGGAGGCTGACTCCGGTAGCGTGGGCTGCGTGGTTTTTTACCCACGGCCATACCAAACACTCCCCAGGTGGGGTTCGAACCTGGGTTCAATGCTCTTACTCCATGGTTGTGATGTGGTCATTATTACTAGGCCACAACCCCCCTTATCATGATCCTTGGCACTCGCTGACTTTCCTCGGAGTTACTGTACCCTCCTAGATGTTCCAATCAAACATACATCAAACAGTTTCATTGTTGAGGTACACGTAACAATAAACATGGACAATGTAGACATTCGTTTGTAAGAAGTAGAATGATATGCGTGATCTGGAGACAACTTCTGTGTTTTACGTAGGGAGTTGAGTTGGAGATTGTTAGGAAACAAATGATGTGCGTACTACTATGTCAAAAAACTTATAAGGCAAATCAATTGTGTGGGATGTAAAAATAAGAGTGATGGCTGGACACTGCACAACCATAGCATCTGCGGATGTGGCGATGACAGAACAATACGTTCCACAGGGTACTAATCAATGCTGACACGAATAAAAGGCTATTCCATGGAGTCAACGTACCCTATTCTATACTTTGTGGTAACTCCCATCAGTTTGCCTCTGTTTCAGGTGAAAAGTGCACTATCCAATTGTCAAGCGACGAATCTGAGAACAGGAACTGGATATGAACGGTCTCGGACAATTGTCATCCTACGTCGACACTACTGTATTTCATGTTGTTGGTACTTCCATTGTCCATCCGACAACACAACACAAGTTGGAAGACTTGCCAACATGGAACAAACTTGAAATATATGGCCACAAAGCCAAAGGCGAAAGCACAACCGGAGCAAGTCCTTGTGACATAACATGTCAAGACTTATTTAATGATGCAAGAGGAACAATTGTTGTGATTGTTCTACATGCTGAAAAACCGAGTTCCACAGATGTTGTCGAACCCAAACAATTCCCCTTCCCCTCTGTAAGGGTAGATCATATGCATGTCATAAAGTCATCAGGTCTGTTGCTCATTCGAACAATAGCGCTTAGCTCTTTCGTCACTCTCACGTAAACTTATCTTCTGATCGTGTCGGATACACTGCACACTGCACCAACGTAGCTGCAGGTATTTTGAGGCCACGCACTGATTACAGGGGGCGCGCACTCTCTAGGCAATGTGTAAAGTGGGGCCGGTGTTGTACAGGCGACGACCGACCGACGACTGTAGCACATCATTGGTGCTAGTCTGTACAATCACGAACTTATCATATGACCATGAATTACATTGGGTGCAAGGGAACACTCGTGTTAATTTGATGTTTATATTTTGTGATACCTTACACAGGTCTTTGCCTTCCTATCTGCCCCTCATGTCTCGAACCCGCGGTGGAGGGGGACTGTCAGGAACTGAGATCGCATAGTTATGTTTCAGTCTTTCTTCACCAGTTTCTCGAATGTTCCGCTCCACTTGCATATGGTTGTGGAGCTGCAAAGGGGCTGTAACCCCCCTTACTGTATATCTTTTGTTTCACTGCTCCCCTTTCATACCTACGACAGATATTATATAAAGAACCTACTATACGTCGAGGAAGGGTAGCTTAACCTCTTCCGTTTCCCCATTGTCCTTGTACTCGTCTAAATTGCAGCTTTTATCTTGGTGTTCGTCTCGAAGGCTTCGGTAACCAGAACGTATAGGTGTTTGGCTGCTCGCGCAAGCTAAACCCTAACAGGGACCATCCAAAGTTATTTAGCAAAGCTCCAGAAGACTATGCAGATGATCGACGAGACGAGGTCAAGGTCTTCTGCAAGTTTTGTCTCCAATCACATTTAGTTGTTGAGATCGCACAAGATCATGCTGATCGGAACTGAATATCTCGTCCAACTCATCATCTTCCACATTACTCGACACTTTGCCATTGCAGATTACCACTGCGGATCTCTTTGACTTCAAAGTGCAATACTAGGTGGATTCTGTCAAAGGAAATGCTCAGCAGAGCTTGGAAGACGAAGTAGAGCTCTATGCATTCCAATACTGCTACAGAGGTTGAGAATCTCTTGGAGCAAGGATTGTAGCTAACAGACATATGCTTTCGGACGCTTTTTAATTTTTTGATGGAGCGTATGGAACACAACAATTGACAGCAGTCAGCCTTATGTTCCGAGCTGAGAGTGGGATGGGGATTGCACCCCCCTGGAAGGATTTGAGGACCTGAGAATTGTTGAACCCAACTAACACGTGCATCTGATTGCATCAATGGACCACTTGGGTTGTACCTGCTGCGTGCCTGGTGATCCTTCCTGCTTACACCAGCTTAGACTCCCCTGCTCTACTTGTCACTTGCCCTCCACTCCCAAGGGAGTATAATGTGATTGATCTGCGTTCTTCTGTCTTTTCCCGTGGACAAATGTACACTACACACTCTCCGGTACAGGAACGCGATGTTGTGCAAAGACGTACTGTTACTGTTCAATTCAAGACAACAATGTCTGTATCAAAATAATTGAGAAGGTGCTGCATCAGGATCAGGGCCACAACTCGACGCGCGAAGTCAGGTGCTATTTTCTAGGAAAATAACATAGGGGATACCTTTCGTGCTGTTGCCGGGGGAGTGCTTGTTGTGAGTTAATGTCCGACATGACCGTATGTCTCAGTTGTCATTGACCAAAACCGAGTCAACACAACATCAAATCATCGGTTCAAGAAAATACATATTGGAGTTGGAGAAGGAAAGACATTGGAAGGATGAGATAGATCATGAGAAAAAAGCCGAGAGGGAACGCATGGCGGAAAAGGAGATGATTATGATCTTACACTACTACTGAAGCCTTGCACATACCCACCCAGTACAGCTTCACATTGACACGGACGGCAAATAGTATTGCAGTCTTCAGGTTGCCCGCGTGGTTGCCTCGCCAGTCAAGCTAATTAGCATGACGGATGCCTGGTCTGCTTCACAAACCTTATACTACATAGTGGATGCCCTGCCAGCGACAACGACAATCAAATATTGGCATCGACCACTCTTCGTGACGGGCGAAAACAGGCACCCAGTGATGAATATAAAAGCAAACCATGGTGCCGTATCGATGACAGGAAGGCGTATACTTGGCTTAGAATGGCGCATGTGTGCGCGTAATACGGCAGACTTGTCAGGCGCGGATGGGAGAAGCGGTGTAGTAGGGAATGGCCAACGGACAGGCGTGCACGAAGAGGATGAAACAAGCACACATAGTACTTATTTTGTATCCTTAGTGCACGCTGCCGATAGTCAAGTGGCAGGTGGATGAGCCAGCTGCAGCAGAGAGCGGCAAACGAGAGGGCATGCACAGAAGGCACAGAACTAGCACGCGCAGTGCTCATTTCGTGCCTCTTGTGCACAGGAGAGTGGCAACGGCGGCCCATTTCGAGGAGGAGCGCACTAGGGCACGAGTCAGGGTCAGGGTCAGGGTCAGGGGGCGAGGCGGCGTACGTGCACAAAGGGTACAAAACGAGCACCTACTGTGTTTGTTTTGTGCAGTTCGTGCACGGCGCAATCAAGGAAGGTGGCATATGCATAAACAAGTACGTAGCATGTTCGTTTCACTTGGCTTGTGCACGACAGAGTGAGTAGGGAGACGTCGTCGGGAAAAGGTGAGAGGCGGCGCTTGCATGCAGTTGCACGGCAAGACCGATGACCAGGGGACAAGGGCGAGGACGAGACGCCATGCGTGCGCGTAGGCAATGAAGACGTGGGTAGGCAGTTCGTGCTCAGCAGAGCTCGCGAGAATGGGGTCAAGAAGTAAACGACACGGAACGAGCATACTATGTGCTCGTTTCATGTTACTTGTGCATGGTAGGACCGGGGGCGGCGACGGACAATAAAGGAGAGGACGACGGCGTGTACAAAGGGCATGAAACGAGCATCCCATGTGTTATTCTTGTGTCTTATGCGCAGAGGGGAGCTGGTGGGTGGCAAAAAGGACAGGAGAGACGTATGAGGGCAACACAGTCTGTGGGTAAGCGCCAACAAGGCCACGAAAAGAGCACACAGTGTGTTCACTTCGCGGCTACTATACACATGAGAGGGGAAGTAGGTGACCTATTGCATAACAGAGGCTACGAGGGCGTGGGTGATGTGTCGGCGGCGGCAGGAAAAGGGCTTCGTGACAGGTATAGAAAGGGCACAGAACAAGCACACGCGGCTCTTGCGCACACGGATGCACCAGCAGCAGTCCAAGGGAGTGTATGTGCTTTGGTGAGATATGTAGTATTGTATATTTAGATTAAGAAATATTGTAACCACTAAATGTCCGAGTCTGAAAAATAGTGTTGCATTGCATGTTGCTGTGCATAACTTGAACCATGGCACCTACTAGTAAACATCAAGTCTGTGCACACTTCAAAACAGATGGACAACACTATAAATCAAACAAAGGTTACAACAATATCTGGTACAACACATGTATTAGCCACAAGGTTAGGAGGCTCTAGCTTGAGGCCTGCTCAACCCTTGGTGATGGAGACACTGGTGTTGTTGACTTCTTGACAGAGGCTAGCAACACCCAGTCTGAAAGGCAGCTGGTAGAAACAGGTAGGTTAGCAACATGCTTAATTTGATTGCTCAACCTGAATTCACATTTGGATCCTGTTGAGACAGCTCAAAGACATGTCAATCCATTGGGCAGCAAGCCAGACCAGATGATCCATCATCTGTGTGCATGTGTACATGTATCTCCAGAGGTCAAATGTGGTTCCACAAACATGACTGACAATGTCAACATATGCATATGTTAAGATTCAGCACACATTAGTGGCCAAACACTTATGATCAAAGAAAGGAGAACTCCGAAAGGACAACAGAATGAGATTCAAGATGGAATGGCAAACCATTACAAATGAGCAGGATAATACAAGGAGTACAAGAGGTCAAGAATGACCTTTGTAGTATGTCTGAGACAGTCTTTATATCGTACAAGGAAAGAAGGAAAGTAAACAAAGGGAAACATACGAGATGGCATAAAGCTGTTGTTATGGGGTTGAACCCATTTACTGATACAAGACGGCATAAGGCTGTTGTTATAGGGTGTATATCCTGTTTTAGCAGGCTAGGGCAGACAATAGTGAAGAAGTGATGTGGTTTGATTGCAATGTAGAGAACCACCAAGGTGCAGACATAGGCTGCAAGTGATATAGGGGTGTGGCAAGAGTGGCCACATGCGATAGTGAGAGAAATAGATGTCAGACAGAGGTAAAAGTGTCTAAGTAAGTAAGATGTACCTGCAAGTGATATAGGGGTGCGGCAAGAGTGGCCACATGTGATAGTGAGAGAAATAGACACTGCAGGGCTATATGTGAGAATAAGATGGTTGAAGAGGAGTGGGGATACTCACTCAGACAGAGGTAAAAGTGTCTGAGGAGTTGTATTGTAGAGAGTATGTCTTATATAGTATCCACATGATAAAGTTGATGTGGAGTGAGGAAAGTGAAAATGCAGGGACTGCCATATGTCAAGGGATGTGCAACCCTGATGTCAAGGGACGTGCAACCCTTATTGTAATAAGTGGAGCAGTTGGAGAAAAATGCATAAGTGTGTGTACGTGTATGGTATGAATAAAGAAAGCCGAACAAAAACATACAGTGAAAATGTACATAGATATTCAACATATCCTATAACAGATGCTTCCAGAATGTTAGTATAGAAAAAGTGAAAAATGATTCCTGACAACATAAGTACCTGCAGCAACCCTCTCACAATTGGCAGCTCATTCTGAGCCTTCACAATCCCCAGGCTCATCAATATTGATGCCAAACCATCACATACATGGTGCAAATCATCAGACCAAGCAGGGAACTATGAGACTGGAGTCTGCATATATCCCATAAGGGAGACCAGGCACACTCAACTAATAGTTCACACTAAAAGAAAAGGAAATCCAGCCATAACAAGCTGGCTCATATTCAGCTATCTAACTAAGCCTATATACTCCTAGCTATTGTGCACAGACCAGTGCAGTAAACTAAGGGCAGGTCAGCCAGACAATGACCACAGTAAGTATGGTACCATGCAGCTACCTCATGGTATGACCTCATGGTCTAGAACGTAGTGACAATAAGTGACAGAGGATAAGATAAGATGATAAGATAACCAGAAGATAATATCATCTTATCTTATCAGATGACAAAAGAAACATAAAAGAAAAGAAAAGAATAAAGGAGTAAATGCATCATAAAATGGTGCCTGACAGGAAGGCTGTCAGGACTGAATCCATCACAGAATGATCAACAATTCAACTTATAATCTAAGTGGACACAAGAATGTCAGCAAGGGTTCTCTGAGGACCGATGCCTTATTTTTGTGTCATGCCTTTGGTCCTGGAATGCTCTTACAAACCCACAATTCATAATGTTCTTCTCAAAATATGGCACCCTGGCTGTCATATCCCCAGTGGACAAGTCCTTTCTGGTTGGATTCTTGATGTGGTAGCCCAAGGGTAGAAGAATCCAGGGCACATTCCACAATTTTGGCTATGTGGTATGAAGAACTTACAAGATGAATGGACTTCCTTTCAAAAGAGCCTTAGATCATTCTATATTTTATTTTTGATGCTTTACACTTTGCTTTTGGTGCTTTGCTTACCTATTGTGGAATTGACTTAATATTGGATCCATTTTGTCAAGCAAATCTTTAGTGGTGATACAGATCTTGAGTCATTACCTCTCGGGTGACCAAGGTCACAGAGTCAGGCATGTGGTCATGACTTGGTCAGACCACATCATGACCCGGGTCAGGTCAACACTGGTCACGACGCATGCTTGCACTCGGGTTGCTGCTGACCTCGGCAGAAGCTAGTCGAGAAATTAGGTGACGGCCCCGCTGATTGAGATCGCGAAAAATTCCCATGGGTGCGCCGATAAGCCATACCCACTCTCATTCACCGAACACATGCAATATCATGACCGCCATTTAAAGGTGTGGGTTCACCATGGACCAAACATAGCACGCACGGCGGTAACTCCCGGCAGAGTGACCTACCGACACCCAAGATCATTGTGTAATGAGGCAATAGGGATTCGACGTGACCCACTTGTTTCGCTCGACGGTGTACTGAGGGATTAGTTCCGATGCTCAGCTTACGGCATGGGCATCTGCCACAATGAGGTCGTTTGCTGTAAGCCGACTAGCGCGGGCGCGCGAATGTTGACGTACGCTGTGTTGACGCTCGAGAGAAGATGCTGGGAAGTCCCGTCCTGACAGAAACGGAAAGTCCAGTTTCCACCCTCGCCTCATGCCCGCAAGGCATCTTTCACTTACTTTCTCTTCCTCCACCCCTTCCATTTTTCTTCGTAAAAAAGTTAGACTCCTTGTATATCTGACCTAGCCTTTGCTGACATCAGCTCAATTGATTCGTTGCAGCAGCAGCTATCCGAAGTCTGCTGACCATGGGTCCTTACAAGCTCTGGAAATCCGATACACGCGCGGGCTATGAATCGGAACGACCGCGGGAGAAGTCTTCTGCGCGTCATCAGGGTAATGACCCTCGTACGACTAGCAGGGAAGACGGAATCTATCAAACGACTGCTTATGGTTACCTTTCTGAAGGTCACATCCCCTCGCGTGGCACTGCACCGTCATACTCTTACAACACTGTGCCATCTAAGTCTTCTAAACACGTTTATTCTGTGCCCCATGCCCCAGCTCCCACTCACCGAGCAACAGGCTCCACTTCGAACCTACCTGCAACCAATCCTCAGAAGTATTCTGACGGGCTGTACGACTCCCGTTACCAGCTGCGTTCCACCTCTGTAGACAAAGCCTATGACTTGTCGTCAGACAAGTTAAACGGGACGGATGCTCATACCAAAACTTCCCGTCATCGCGCTCAGAATGGATTGTCGCCTACCACAGTCAATATTACTACTGCGACTGCGACTCCTCCCTCTCCCTGGTTTCCACCTCCCACACAGGACAGTCAGAAGTCCTCCCAGAATAGCAAAGAGATTAGAACCGATAAGGTGAGGGAAGCCGAGAAGGTGAGAGACAAGGAGAGACGTAGAGAAGAGAGGCGTCGTGAGGAGCAATCAAGGGAAGTCAAACAGCAAGACCAAGAAATCCGGTACTATGAGGAGAAGCGCAGAGTTAAGGAGGATCGGCGGAAACATGTAGAGATGGAGAGGAGACATCAGGAAGAGGAACGGCTCAAGCAAGAGGAGCGACACAGAGAGGAGGAGAGGCGGAGGGAAGATGCTAGACAGAAAGATCGCTACGAGAGATACAAGGCGGAACAGGTAGAGAGGCTTGGCCGAGAGCTGCCAAAAGGACATGATGCCAAAGGTGATATCCGCGGAATGTTGCACCTGCCAGCGTTGGGAGTCAAAGAGTCTAGACACGGTCGCGTCAAAGATTCTGATGAGTCGGACAACTCTCTTCGGAAGTCTGGTGTAACCCGGAATAGGCACCGAAGAGAGGTAAGCCACAACGACCCAATATTGTACTGAAGATAATGCCTAACCTCTTTTCCTGCTAGGACATTCTTCCTTCCAGTCAACCTTATCAGACGCAGTCTGCTATGACCTCCCAGCCCGTGGTGCCGACGCCCCGAACAGAACAAGTTCACCGACTCACCTCCAAAGAGGCTCGGAGGCACACTACTCCACCTCAGATGCCGCAAGCACTGCCAGAGCAGTACCCTGATCGCTCGAAATCGTCAAAGCACACCCGGTCTCATAGTGAAGCTGTACCATATCCTCCTGGATATGGTTTGCCGGTGAGCGATACAGAACCTGGGGCAATCAGGAGAGAGACCGTGCGTGTCGATGGACCTGTTGATCCATCGTTAAATTTACTCAGATGTATGATGGTGCACAGGAAGTCGTCCGACCTTCTGGCCGGGAATATTCAGCTAATAACGGTGTATTCGTTGCGGGTCGGGGACAAAGTCAGCCAGCCACTGCACAGCAACAGCTGCAGCAACAGCAGCAACAGCAGCAACAGCAGCAACATCAACATCAACATCAATCAGCTACTTTAGGTCGTAGCTCTCAGAAGCAAGAGGTTTGTCCGTTTATATCATTCACCGGGGTCCTCCTACTGATTTTCTCATCGACAGAGCAAGTCAGGATTGGGTCAGTGGCTCTTTCATCGATCAGTGGAGACATCAAATATAAAGTCACGGGACAAGAAAGTGGTCGCTAGTGGTCGCTCACCAGCGAATGCAACAACGTCCGCACCTGTCTCTCACGCACGACACCAAGGCACAAATGTCTCTCAGCCCATAAGCTCAGGGGCTGGCCAAGGTTCTTCGGACTCTCATGCTCCTGAGCAGAATCCGCGTCGAATATATGCGTCTCCTCAAGCGAATGGGGACACCTTGAAGTCTAGCACTAATGGCGTTCATGTTGCACAACCAAATTCACGCTCTTTCGGCACGGACCAAGGACATCTGCAGACTTACGCAGCTTCACAGAAGTTGAATTCTCAGAATACTCACCCGTCACCGCTCGCTATGCCTGTACAAATCACTCCTTCAAATCGGTCACATCGGTCGAATCGATCTAACCAATCAAAACGGTCCGATGACGACCGGCCGCTGATGATTCCCTCTTCTGCAATGGTTTTCGTTGGAGCTTCCACACCGGATCCGAGAGCCAGTTCAACGCCTGCCCCAGCACATGCCCCTTCACTGCTCGTCTCCAATCAGATGGATCTTGGTCGGCCAACCGTTCCACCGTCCTACCCATCCTCAGATCCCCCTCCTGTCCAGAGCCGCGCTCCCTCACGCGACAAAGATGATTATGCGGCGTATCTTACAACGAATGGGAAAACGGCTCAGTCTTCCTCCCAACACCCAGCGTCGATGAGCAGTCATCACGTCCTGTCTCCTAACAGCCAGCAGCACAACATTTTCGCAGCCACGAACATGGCAACTAGCAGCTCACCAACGAATGGGAAAACAACAGATGAGTATGCGAATCCACCGTCGTCGAAGCCATTGCCTGCTCCACAGCCGACCGTTAATCACAGTACTACCCCAAACTCGAGACGCATTGCTCCCGACATAGCCTCTGCCTTCCCCATCAACGAGGAACCTCTCTACGCTAGTCCTGTGGATTATTACTCTCAGCCACACTATCCTCGTGAGGCCTCATCGCATGGATACAGCCAAGATCGTGAGGCAAATCGTGATCTCAGACCTTACTATCCAGCACCATCAATAACTGGAGCGGCACTTGCAAATGAATATCATACTTACAAGGGCGGCAAAGGTGCATCCACCCCCGCTGCCTTGTCTATCCATCCGAGTAACCAGATGGTCCCGTCCCTTCTTTCTCAACCCGACCATCGCCGCGTCAGCTCTGAACATCTGCCCCATCACGAACCTTCACGAAACAATATGTCTAATTCCCTATCACGTAATGCAACAGCGCCAGCATACCCTGCTACATCAGGATACCCCCCGCCTTCACCTCGCACGCATCTAGACGCAACCTCCGCGACGCTTACGACGAATGTATTTAGTCAAAACAGCACTCATAGTCCGCATCACCGAGCAAATAGTGCTAACCCTTCACCACGTTCCCAGACAAATATAATGACGCCGCAGGTTGGAGCACCTGCTATCTCGGCTCGAGCAGCCTCACATACTCCATCTTACGAGACTGGTTCGACGACATTATTGGGACAGACTCCGTCCTCTCAGGCTTCCATCTTAATGCCAAATGTGTCACCTGCTGTCCAAGGACATATGGTACCTCACAACGCCTCGCAGTCTGCTTATGCAGCCTCATCTACGAACCCTACTCAATCCACATCTCGCCCCTCCGTTACGACTACGCATTCTCTTCAGTCTCGCCAGCCAAGCTCGCGGCACCATCATGCTGGAACACCTCAAACCCAAGCTGCTCAATCAAACGGATCATACCCACCCTCACACGGGCGCTCGCAGTCTCAACCCGTCGTTCCGCGACCCGTCGTACAGCCGACCCCTGTACGGTCTCAATCGCACACACAAAACCCAGTTGATTCTTATTCTGGGGTGCCATCCACTCGTGTCGCGGTTTCTGGTCATCCTTCCACCCCGGCGCCCGTCCGTAGTCAACAGCGCAAACCCATGCCGTCTCCTTCTCCCGAACCTGACGCCTTGGACACACCATCATCGCTGGCCCGCTCTACGTCGAAGCTCCCTCAGTCTCCAAGCCCTATTGCTCCAGTGTCTTCGTCGCAGTCGTTCACAGAGCCGAAGAAAAAGGGCGGTTTCTTCGGGCTTTTCCGTTCCAAGACGACATCCCCGAAGCAGCTAGATGGCCATGTTATTGTACCTACAATGAAGAACGTTGATCCTCGCTCTGCACCACAGGAATCGACAAAGGTGTCTCTCTCGTCTGATCCTGCGCAAGCGCCTACAGATTCGCGGATGAAGGTTGCCCCGTTGTCTTCAGACAAGAAAGCAGCGGCTCACGTTGCTGTCCAAGGACCAGGACACTTACCAGAGAGAAAGGCTAGCAATGGTCACTCGTTCGCCCCATTCCGTCTTGTATCGAAGCGGCATCGCACTGTCTCTGGCGCATCAGCAGAAGCGGTGGATGGAACTGCTGCTGGCGTAAGTCCGCTAGATCTTGATGTAGTCCTATTTCATGACTGAGAAATACATAGGCAAGCACCATATTGACTTCCCCAGCTGGGTCAACTCGTAGCCCTACGCCAGGCTTGCCGCCGCCACAGCGCGATCCTGTTCAGGCTACTCAGGACTGGAGAAACAAAGAAGAGGCCGAGTTGCGGGACCGCGGGACCGGGCGCAGAAGAAGACCAGGCGTCACTTTCGAGCCGTATGAAGATCACCCGCAAGCTGATCGACATAGACAGCCATATGCTGCTCGCGTGCGGGCTCGATGATTCATGATACGATCCTCAATCATATAGTAGCACTTGGCCTCTTAATTCTGGACTTTATTCTGTCTGTTTTTTTTTTTTTT